>JAPJBO010001925.1:0-25417 GCA_030068145.1 Diplonema papillatum
ACGCGATGCCTCCTATTTCCACTCTCTAAGGTTGGACAGGGGTAGTATTACGCAACCATCCAGGCCGTTTCCCTCTCCGCTGTTTGTACTCCCCCTTCCCCCTTTCCCGTGTGCCCAAAATGTCTGCAGCAAAGTCTCCTCTGCCCGGTCGTGAACGCTACGACTTTAACTTCCCATCAAGCTTAGTGGCGCCTTTCGAACGCTGCACCGGTGCCGTGCCGGAGTCGCGGAAGAATTTTTCCGTTCAAGTGCTAGCGGATTTCTGCGGGAAGCATTTTGGCAACGTGACAGATGCTGCGATTTCGCAAGCGTGTGGTACGCTCGTCGACCTGCTCGGCGTGCCTTACAGCACGCTAACCGCCTTGGAGCCGGTCCGGGCCGTGGCAATACTGTACACGATGTGGGAGAAGAAGCCCGAGGAGGTGGTCGCCGCCGTACAGGCGAATCGTGTTGGCGCCGTCCCACCTCCCAATTTGGGAGCGCTTGCATCGGACGACGCGCCGGCGGCACCAGCGAAAGCAGCCTCGTCGCAGTCTGAGACGGCCATGGCGCTGGATGGCGACAGCGCTCCGCCGCCGAGTGCGGGTGGCGGGGACGCGTTGGCCCAGCAGATGGCGGCGATGGTCGGGATCGTGCAGCGCCTCTCCGTTTCTTTCGAAGAGGTGAAGAAGGAATTGGCCGTCGTCAAGGGCCAGGTCACAGGCAAGGACCAAGCGATTGCGCAGACGGAGCGCCTCGAAGGGCTCAAGGAGGGCCTGATGCTGACGGACGGTGCGGTCACCGCGATGGTCGTGGTCGTGAACGACGCTGGCGCCCGCCTCGCTTTCCCCGGAAACCCGGACTCCGTCCCCATCCCCCACCGCACTATCGCGCGGCACTGGCGTGTTGCCGATTCAGCTGCCCCGAAGGTGCGTCTGGACGCGTCGGCTACCTTTCGCCAGCCTGGCGTATCCCTTGAAGAGGCCCGACCGACAGCTCGAACTGACCAGCGCCCCACTTTCGACGCCGCCGACATCAGAGCCGTGGTCCATGACGGGGCAACGTGGCCCGACCACGCGGACGAGGAGCCGGGTTTTCCCCAGCTTCTCATAACGGAATTGGAGAGACGAGCGCCCGAACAGATCCCCGCCTCAACGGCATATCAACAGCTCGTCGCGCTGACTCGGATGGTTTTGGAAGGCCGCGACGACTCCGCCGTCCTGACCCGGACGGCCGAGTACCTAGAGTACTGGCGCGTCAGGGAGCGCCTGGGGTACCAAGCGGCGGACGCCTACGCCGAAGCCCTAGACGGTCCGGACGAGCTGCCGCAACGTGTCAGGCGCGCGTTGCAGGCAGCCGAGACTGCCGCGACGCCGTCGAAGGGACCTCGGCCGCGCTCAAGGGCGGGAGACGGAGACCGCGCACGCCGTCGGACGGCGTCGACCAATTTTCGCTGGGGCAGGCGCGGTTCCAACGGCAGCACGGGTCGGAGAAGCGGCAGCAGCAGCAACTACCAGGAGCAACAATGGCTACAACAAGAAGCCAGCGCCGACCGCAAGTGAGTACAACGGCTGCGCTCGCTCTCAGCAGGACCGTCGACGTGAAGAGGCAGGCGAGTCTCGAACATTCGTTTTTCCTGATTCGGAACGGGCACGAGCTGGGGCGTGCGATCGCCGCGGGCATCCCCCCAGAAGAGGCACACCTCTTCGCTTCGGGCCCGAGAAACGCCGGGGAGGCCGACAGGCTGCTCACGCAGTTTCAAGCCTTCCGGGGGGCAGAGACCCCAGAAACACCCATCGACTTGTCGCTGGTTCGCTTTGCGTGGAGTCGCTTGGGCCCCGCTCAGCCATCGACGGTAAGGAATTACCTGTCACGGCTCATGACGGCGCTGGCCGATCGCGGAGTGCGCGGCGTACGGACGCGGCGGGTGCAGCAGGCCTCGCAGACCCTGAAGCGGTTATCGGTGATGATTCGGCCGGACCAGGCGCTCCCGTTGAAGACGGTGGAAGCAAAAGAGGTCGTCGCACGCCTGGAGTCCAAGGGGCATCACCAGGAGGCTGCGATGGTGGCGGCAGTGTGGCTGACGCGCGGAAGGGTACCGGACCTGCGGGTTGTGACGGCCGACGACGTGGCGGAGGTCGAAAACCCGGGGGCCAGCCCAGAACGTGTCGGCCTGCAAATCTTTTTGAAAGAGAAGCAGGCCAAGTCGTACAACGCCCCAGAGTACCTCCCCCCGGGCGAGCTGACGGCAAGGGTCGTGTCGTGGGCGCGCGGCGTCCGGGCAGGTCCATTGTTTGCAGCGACGCAGGCGCGGTACGTTCTTGCGATGCAGCGCATACGGGCGGCTCTTCCGCCGGGTACTGTCATGCACAGTTTCCGTCGGGGGGCGACGCAGGAGCTCGAGAGGAGCGGCGCGACGAGGACGGATCTGGTCGACCTTCTACGCCACGCCGACCCCCGTACCACGCGCAGATACATGATGCGCACCGCGCCGGGCGACATCCAGCTGAAGCCGAAACAGCTCGCCCCGTTGCAGTGACGGCTCCGCGTGAACCGGACCTGGCGCGCGTCTTATTCGGCGACGGACAAATCTACTACAGCCGAGATGAGTTCTTGGACTTTATCTACACTCAGCTGCTCCCTTTTTTGTTGTCTTTCAACAAACAGGGTGGGCCCCGGCCGCCGAGTGCTCGCCTGGATGATTTCCCGATTGGGGTGATCTCTCGCGACGAGGTCGTGCGGATGGCTGTTGAGACGGGGGTTGACCCGACCTTTGTGGATATACTGCGGGACAGCAACGCTTTCAGACAGGCTGTGGTGTCGCCTGCGCGTCTCCCAGGCCCAGTGACGCGCCTTCCGCCCGAGTATGTAGCTCAGTGTGTGGAGCAAGGTGTATCAGTTTTGAAGAAGCGCAGCGAGCCTGTTCGGGCTGTAGTCTCTCTTTTTGATGTACCGAAGAAGGACCCGATGGTGAGACGTCTCATCGTCGACGGCAGACCCGTCAACGAGACCATGACACGGCCCCCGCGTTTCAAGCTACCTGGCCCCCACGACCTTTCGGTCTTGATCTTGTCTTCGGGATTCCGTTGGGCCGCCAAAATCGACTTTCGCGGGTATTTCCATCAATTCCCGCTTGACGAATACAACGCATCGTTCTTTGTTTTTCGCGTCGGCTCCAGCTGGTATCGTTGGGTTAGGATGCCTATGGGTTGGTCTTGGGCGCCTTTTGTTGCACAGAAGACGACGGAAGTCATCATGGGACCAGATCTTCTGCAGGCCGGTGCCGCTTGCTACGATGACGTGATTGTACTAGGCACCACACGCCAGGATTGCAAGGACAGGGTCGCCCTGTTTCTGAGTAGAGCATGTCGAGCCCGTGCGGAGATCAACGCACAAAAGAGTGTATTGTGTCCCACCCAGCACATTGAGTACCTTGGGATCGAGTGGGACCTGAAGCTGCGAGTGTTTCGTCTACCCGACTTGTGGCGGAAAACCGCCGCAGACAACATCGACCGGCTCATTGCCCTCCCGCTTGTTACAGTCAGGCATGCTTGGTACATCGTCGGTTGCGTCGTATGGGTATGCTATGCCACCGGGCGGTGGCTGAGTAGATATGTCGAGGTCCTCACTTGGGTGCGGGATCGGGCGACAAAGATTGGAAAGGGTGAACTTTCCTGGTTGTCGTGCCAGCGATTGCCATCTGGTTTCCGTGCTGACATTGAGCGCTTTCTGGCCGTGCTACGTTCCTCCGATTGGTTCCCGCCGAGGCTAAAGCGCCCCGAGTTTTTTGATTGCGTGGTATGGGCCGATGCGAGCAAGAAAGGTTGGGGTGTGTGCTACAACACGGCGGTCTCCTCGGGGGCCATCTGGGGCACTTGGCAGACCACTGAGGACATTTTTCACTTCGAGTTACGAGCCGCTCTCAGGGCTCTCTGTGTCGTGCGAGACCAGGGCGCGTCCGCCCCTCTTGTCCTAACCGACAACAGAGCCGTATTCCACGTACTCAACAAGGGACACTCCGCCACGCGGCTCGCGAATCGGCTGCTCACCGAGCACGCACATATTTTTTCTTCTTTCACCGGGGGTTTCCGTGTGGGTTGGCTACCGACCGACAGGATGCCTGCAGATCCTTATTCGCGAAAAGGAACTTGCGGACACGACTCGTTCCGGGTCTGCCACGAGGGCGTGCAACGCCGTGACGGAGGTTTCTCCGTCGATGGTTCGGTAGTGGTTCTCGTGTAACGACTAGGATGCATCGCACATAGTTCCGCTGTTTGTACTCCCCCTTCCCCCTTTCCCGTGTGCCGCCCACGCGGCCCTCTTCTCCTTGTATTGCCGGCCGGCCGCTTTTCCTCGATAACGGTGCTTTATCCTTTTCCCGCCTTTTAGTCCTGAGTTCTCCCACTGCGAACCATGCCACAAGCGGTCCAGAAGCTCGAAGGACCAGAAACGGAAAGAAAGGGATTCCATACTAGCAAGCTTGCTTGAGCGCCGAAGGCGCGTCTAGTGGAATCCCATTTCCGTTTCCACCATTTGACGTACGCGATGCCTCCTATTTCCACTCTCTAAGAGGTTGGACAGGGGTAGTATTACGCAAACATCCAGGCCGTTTCCCTCTCCGCTGTTTGTACTCCCCCTTCCCCCTTTCCCGTGTGCCGCCCACGCGGCCCTCTTCTCCTTGTATTGCCGGCCGGCCGCTTTTCCTCGATAACGGTGCTTTATCCTTTTCCCGCCTTTTAGTCCTGAGTTCTCCCACTGCGAACCATGCCACAAGCGGTCCAGAAGCTCGAAGGACCAGAAACGGAAAGAAAGGGATTCCACACACACACACACACACACACACACACACACACACACACACACACACACACACACACACACACACACACACACACACACACACACACACACACACACACACACACACACACACACACACACACACACACACACACACACACACACACACACACACACACACACAGGGTGATCGACGACCAAAACGAGCAGATTTGGGCGGACGACATCGTAAAGCGTGAGAAGGAGACCAACCAGAACGTGAAAACGCTGCAGAACGAAGTAGCTCTCGAGCGCGGCATGAAGGAGCGAGAACTCGAAGAGCGCCAGCAGCAGCTGAGCGAGCTCAAAATCAAGGTGCGGAAGCTGCGGCAAGAGAGCTCCGAAGACTACGAGAGGAAGAAGGGCGAAACTGAAGCAAGGTCGGAGGCCCAGGTACGTGGCACCTTTTGTGTTGAGACTAGCCGTTTTTTGACCATTCTGCCAGCCTTTCTAGGCACCCGGTTATGCCTGCTACACGGGGGCCAAGCTTCACGTGTTCGACGGTACTGCAGAGCCACGGGCCTACGGGTACCGATTTCCCAACTAAAGCATCAAGGCGTGGCGCACCTTGGGGCTTGGCGCTCGCGCTGAACACAAGCTCGTCGAGACGGTCAGCCACAAGGGCAGAACGGGCATTGTGCTGCCTCCGACTCTAGCTTTGCAAGCTGTGGTTGACCAGTTGTCATGGGGGGGCCTTCACGTGGCGACACTGTTGACCGCACCTTAGTTGAGTCGCGGTCGCCGATCCCCCAACCGCCAGCATCATGTACTTGACGCGACGTGGAACAAGTGCTGACAGCACCGCCCGGCGAATAGAGGGCCATAAAAGTGGCAAATCGACCGGTCGGGGGGTGCTTAGCAGCCAATGACCTGATGGCTGAGTGCACCTAAGCAGGGCTGCATCCTCGTGTTGTAGCCGTGTTGCGTTTAAGCTTCGTGGGGGACTGGTCATCAACCTCGCCACAATATATAGGCGCAAACTCTCTCGACAGTGATTGGACAGTCGGGATTGCCGGGAGCGGGTCTCCATGAAGCAGAGAAAAGAAAAGCAAGACCTGCCCCCTGCGCCTACGGCTGCTTCGACAGACGACACATACTACTACTATGTGCAGTCTATCGTCACAAGTTCAAACAACTACTACTAGAGTACGACAGCTCTATGGCACCATAAAGTCCAGAAAATCCATGGTAAACAAAGAAAACCCAGAATACCGTCACTAAAAGGCATGAAAAGACGCTGAAAGTCAATAAGGCTGCCCTATCTCTGTGGTCCTGATCAACGCCCTTCTGTCCGTGCTCTCGAAAGCCCTGGTCAGCCGGGCACGAGTGAGTCCGAAGTCCTTTGCTGATGACTTGTACCTCCTCTCGCGACTCGCGAAGCTGCTCCAGGAAGGAATAGAAGTCACCGCGATATTCGGGAGTCTGACCGGCCTCGCTCTCAACGAAGGCAAGTGTGCCTCCTTCTCGACGTCGGAAAAAGGCCCCCGTCTCGAGGTTGGAGGCAAGGCGGTGAAGTCGGTGAAGACCGTTAAGGTTCTGGGCGTTCCCCTGGGCACAGAAGGGCCTGTGGACAACGGTAGGTCTGACGCGACCGTGGAAGCCGCAGCCAGGCTGGAAGCGTCGCCACTGAAGCCGCGCACCAAGTTCCGCGTCATGCAGACGATCGCGGCATCCGCGCACTACGGCGCGGCCTACTGCGCCAACTCGGCCGGTGGCTTTGCGAACAACTCCGTCCTTCGCACGGCTCTCTCCGCCTGCTTGATTCCTCGCTCAAATCGGGCGAAGAGCCCCCTCGCGACACTTACCCTTGTTGCGAAGGCGCACTTGTGCGATCCGGCATGCGCCTCCGGGTACAGCTCACTCCGCACCGCCGCGAAGCAATACCAGAAGGAGAGGTTTCGGCTGCGAATGGATGCCCTTCTTGTATCCGGGGCTGACGCCTCCTTAAAGGGCCCCGTCGGGCTGATATCCAATCTCCTTCGAGAGATACGTTTCCTGCCGGCGAAGCGGCACAGTTTCGAGTTGCTATCGTTCGAAGGTGCGACCGTGCCTTTTTCCGGGAAGGAGACACTGCACTTCGTCCGTGAGGGCCTGCGTCTTCGAGCGTGGCGCTACCTGACGACACAAAGGCAAGGCTACTCGGGTATCGAGAGGGGGGTGGATGTGCGCCTGCTGAACAGACTGTGGCAGAACCGCGCGACGGAGGACAGGCTCAGCTTTGCAATCCGCAAATGCATCGCAGGAGCGGTGTACTCTCGCGAGTGGTGCAACAGAAAATGGGGAACGGATGACGGCGTATGCGAGTTCTGCGACGGTGGGACGCCGGGGACCCTGCTGCACTATTTCTGGGAATGCCCGGGACCGGGGGGCAGGTGGGTCAATCTACGTTGCCGACTCGACGTCGCAGGAGTGGCGGCACAGAATATGCCCCTATGCCTGAGCACACGGGGGATTCCCCCCATCGGAACCCCGCCGGTACTCGTGGAGAGGGTCCAGAAGCTGATCGGGACCATCTCCATCGAGATGGCGCAAGCGCAGCGTAATATCGCGACGACGCGCCCCTGGGAGCTTGCCTCCGCCGCGGCAGGGAGATATGACGTTGAGCTGGCAAGGGACAGCCGTGAGCTCCTCACGAAGCAGATCGGGACGCGCTTCGCGGCGACGCTAGTCTACTGGCTAAGGAATCTACGTTGGGTCAACACCCCCCCTCTCCCTACGACCGGCGTGGAACTCGCTTTGGATTTTGAGGCCTACACGCGATCCAAGCTGCCTGGGGAAACGTTTGCCGAAAAAGGGTTGCAGATAGGATATCTAACACGAGCCATCAACGACCTAAGCTTTGCTGACACGGGGGCCTCAGCCTTCCCCGGGAAGTGGCGTCAGGGTGTATGCTCTTTACGCTGCCTGGGTGCGCCGGCAATGCCGGGATTCACACACCGTCCACGTTTTGCGGCTGGACGGAGGACAGAGGCGATGTTAAACGGCATAGTAGCAGTTTGCTCCAAAGACAGCTGGAATGACGCCAAACCCGTGTACCCTCAGGACGTAGCCTTCGCTCAATGGAAGCTGAAGTTTCCCATCAAGGTGTTAGCCGCCGCCGTAGGCCGCGCAGTCGCGAGGAAGAAGAGGGCCCGCAGCGTTACAAGGCGGCGATCCCCCGCGAGACGAGCTCGCCCGCCGGCCAGAGCGCCCGCTGCAGCACCAACTCCGGTGCCGCCACTCACTGTAGCAGAGCCGCAACCTGCAGCGCGCCTCCGGAGCGACTTACGCCCGCCGTAGCAGTGCGAAGAGAAGTGAGGAGACCGGAAACTCCCCGGAGAGATGGTCCCTGCACTCTAACTCGTCTCTCTCTCTCTCTCTCAATAATGTTGTCGACAACGAAAAGCAAAAGAACTAAAACTACACATCTCTTCTTTCTTGACCATTCTCAAAAAGGTGCACTAGCCACATGCTCCACAACCTCGAAAAACAGGCTCGCAAGGGTAAGAACAGACAGCGGGAACTGAAAGAGAAGATCGAGACGCTGAAGGAGCGCATCGAAATCGAGAAACAGGTAGTGTACTTTACATCGTTTTCGTCCTTTTTAGCACTAACAATCTTGCGGGCTGCCCTTCAATGTATTGTGCAGGCTGAAAAGACGTATTTTCTGCTGTGGATCACACCATACTGTTAAGAATTCTTTCACCGTGGGAAGTTCTTAGCAAGTTCATGGGGAGTTCAGTTTTTTACATAAGCGCCAGCTTGAAAGGAAATGCTCGACGAGGCTGCCCGACAAAGAACAGAAGAGATCCCAAGTGCTGTAACTACCGAACCACGTGTTGAACGGACGTGAGGTCATGCGGGTCTACCCCTACACGACAAATCACACAAACACAACAGGTCAAAAGTCCTGAGTGAGAAAACAACACACGGTGGTGTAAGCGAAGAACAAATCAGATTGTGGTGTAAGCGAAGAACAAATCAGATTGTGTTTGTATTGTATTTGCCCCTTACCTCTATATTTCCCCCCTTCCATTCGGAGTCGAAGCAGCTACGTCGAGTATTTCTGTGGCTCACACCATACTTTCAAGAATTGATTCACCCGGGAAGTTCTCGGTAGGTTCACGGTAGTTAAGTTTTGTGGATCACACCATACTTTCAAGATTTTAATCCACCCCGTCAGGTCGACGAGCAGTTGAAGATGCACTTGCAGCACAAAATCGAGGAGACGACGGTGAACACGAAGGAGTGGGCCGAGAAGCAGACGGACCGGCAGCGGCAGATGGAGGAAGGCTACCAGAGCGAGCGGAAGGCGAAAGAGCACCTGGAGACCCGCCTGCACGAGGCTGCTTCGCAGGCCCAGTCGGAGAAGCAGAAACGCGACATGCGCCGGGAGCTGGACGAGAAGGAGAAGCTCCAGAAGCAGCGGGAGGAGGAGTTCGACTGGGCGAAGCGTGAGGCCAGCACACGGCTGCAAGCCGCGTTCAAAGCCTTCGTGGTGCGGCAAGCAGTGTCTTCGCAGAAGAAGAAGGGCAAAAAGCGGAAGTAATCCTCTAACGCGATGTGCCACGTGCACCCATCTAAGCAGCGCCTTCGTGGTGCGGCAAGCAGTGTCTTCGCAGAAGAAGAAAGACAAAAAGCGGAAGTAATCCTACCGCATGTGCCGAATGCCGAAGGGAAAACTCCTCGTGCACATATTTGGGTGCTGCAAACAGTGTCCTAGCAGAAGAAGGAAGACAAAACCCGCATGCTCCGAATGCCGAATGAAAAGACTCCACGTGCAGATATTCTGAAGGCCGAAGAGCACCTGGAGAGGCTGCTGCGCAGGCCCAGTCGGAGAAGCAGAAGCGCGACGTGCGCTGGGAGCTGGACGAGAACGAGAAGCTCCAGAAGTAGCGGGAGGAAGAGTTCGACTGGGCGAAGCGTGAGGCCAGCACACGGCTGCACGCCGCTTTCAAAGCCTTCGTGGTGCGGCAGTAATCCTTTACCACATGTACCGAACGCCGAATAAAAACTCCTGCGTGCACGTATTTGGGTGCTGCAAGCAGCGTCCTAGCAGAAGAAGAAGGGTGGAAAAACAGCGGAAGTAGTCCTCGTACGCATGCCGCATGCCAATTTGTAAACAGCGTTGCCGAAGCGAGAGGTCGGCCACACGGAGCAGACCACCGTTCTTCAAGGAATCGTGGTACGGCAAGCAGTCTCCCCCCAGCTGAAGAAAGGCCAAAAACGGTAAAGTAATCCTCGTACGCGTTTGCCCACCCTACCACTCCGCGCAAAGAAGTTCTTAGGAGGTGTAAAACAGCCCCCTCCCTGTCCCTCGTCACAATCAGGGCGAGTGCCCTGAGTTTTTTAACTGATTGCTCAGACACGGTTGTAGGGGCCTTCTCCCCGTGACGGATTCGCCTGTGCTCTAGTAGCACGGGTGGTCTTGGCTGTGACGAGCTACGAACAGCCGCCTGACAAACCATACTCACACCGCAGTCTTGTCTGCAGACACTCAGGTTCCGCGCTGATGATGTCCGCCTTATGTGTCCGTGGCTTAAAGGACCGAAACACGGTGCAGACGGGACCAGTGCGGTGTTGCGCATACCCATTCCAAGCACGTTCTTGCAATCCCCGTCCTTCGTTCGCTATCCCCGAGCTGTGAATCTTCCAACCTTGGAACCAAGCAAAATAACTCAAGAAAACCGCATTCATTCTTCATTCTCTGAATCTGGCTGGCCGTGGCGTGTGCGAATGAAGTCAACCACTTCCGGACGAACTGCCACTGTAGTGGTAGTTAATCCACGAAAGTTCGCGGGTGTGAGGCCAAAGAACGGTCGAAAGTGGTCGCCGTTTGCTTTATTGGAAAGATCTGACACAAATCTTCGAAAATGCGTCCTTCATCGGGCAGAAGTCCTGCACCGAGCCCTCAACGGAAATCATGAGGTTGCCATGGATGAGGCCCCTCTCCGTCCGTAAGTGGTTACGATGGTTACCGACGGCTCATCGTCGGCAGCGCCGACTCGTGCAAAGCGAAGCCACCACGCCTCCCCAATTTCTCGGTCAGCTCCGAGGCCGCGTAAGCGATCGCGATTTTTAGTACTATCATAGTAGCAATCTTCCGGGTTGCCTTCAATGTATTGTGCAGGCTAAAAAGACGTAGGCAGCGTGTTTTGGGGTTGGTCAGGATTCCTGACCTGAGAACGACACAACCTGCCTCCTTGAGAGCACACTTCAGTTGTGGAGAACGTGTTGGCTGCGCTTCAACTCGAAGACATACGGGTATAATGACCGAGTGTTGACATGATACTGAGCCGGTCCATTCCCTCTTGATAGACCGTGATAGACCGAATAATACAGCACCGGGCAATTCGATGCAGCTCTAGGGACGAGGGATGGACCTGATAGACCGTGGTGGACCGTGCTTCACTGCGGTAAACAGCGGCAGGCACTTCGATGCAGTTTCAAGAGATAGTGACGGACCGGCTCATGATACCAATACTGTGTTCCCGGCAGTTTTTCACAACAATATTCCAATCTCAAACTTTGACAACAGATCTGGGTTTAGTGGCGGGCGTAAGCGTTCAAGCCCACTTTGTAGTTGCATAGGTTTCTCCCTCTAGCCTTCGTCGATAAGAGCACACGGCAGTCCCCTCGAGTATTTTTTCATCGAAAAGATGTAGAGACACGCACCTACAGGAGCCTCCCGCCTTTCCCCCCTTCCACTATTCTCCTAGCAAGCCGGTGCTTGTGCCAGCGCGCGATGGCAACAATCGACTTCGACCATGTCGTGAAGGCCATGGGGCATATCGCCCCGTTGAAGCTCGCCGACACCACGTGGGACAACGTTGGGATCATGGTCGAAACCCCGGCCTTGAAGCCGTCGAAGAAGGTTCTGCTCACCATCGACTTCACGGAGGCCGTGCTCACCGAAGCCATCGAGCACGACGCCTCGATCATCGTCGCATACCACCCCCCGATCTTCCGCCCGTTCAAGTGCTTGAAGCTGGCGGATCACAAGGCGATGCTGCTTCTCACAGCCCTCGCGAACAACATGTCCATTTACTGCCCGCACTCCGCGCTTGACAGCGTCGAGGACGGTATCAACGACTGGATCGTGAAGGGCCTGGGCGGCAAACCAGGGGTGCCCATTCAACCCACGGACGACAACCCTCGCGAGGGCGTCGGGAGAATCGCGGAGGTGAACGTAGCGGTGTCGGAGCTGGTGAAACGGGCCAAGAAGTTCATGGAAATCGATGACGTGCGGGTTGCTTTACCGTACGGCAAAACCATGGATTCCATGGTGCACTCCGTTTCGGTGTGCGCCGGCTCCGGCGGGTCGGTCGTCCGGCTCGCGAAGAAGGCGGATGCTTACTTCACCGGGGAGATGTCGCATCACGAGGTCCTGGCTGCGACCGCCGAAGGCATCACCGTCATCCTGTCGGAGCATACCCGCACCGAGCGCGGGTACCTGAGCGCGAAGCTGAAGCCGAAGCTCGAGAGCCAGCTTCCCCCCGACTTCACCATCCTCGTCAGCGAAATGGACGGCTGCCCTCTGCGAACCTGCTGATCGTTTCTCCAACCTCGGCGAAAAGCCGTGACGAACCAGGCGTGCCCCACCCCGCCTCTAAGCAGCGATGGCAGCAGCGATAGCACCTTCAGCAGGTGCAGTGCATCTACTAGCAGCACATCAGCAGCGGTGTGAATACATCAGCAGTAGCAGCACGGTGCAGCAGTAGCTCTACATGCTGGTGGGTGTACGTGACACGTATGTGTATGCGCGCACACCACGACACAGCAGCAGAGCAGCACTGTATCCTCTACACGGTGTAGTGCATCAGCAGCATCGTAGCATGCAGCGTAGCACCTCACGTAGCAGTAGGAGTACTGTGTCCTCTATACGCAGTGGCTACGTATGGCAGCAGCGATAGCACCCTCAGCAGGTGCAGTGCATCTACTAGCAGCACATCAGCAGCGGTGTGAGTACATCAGCAGTAGCAGCACGGTGCAGCAGTAGCTGGGTGTACGTGACACGTATGTGTACGCGCGCACACCACGACACAGCAGCAGAGCAGCACTGTATCCTCTACACGGTGTAGTCATCGTAGCATGCAGCATAGCACCTCACGTAGCAGTAGGAGTACTGTGTCCTCTATACGCAGTGGCTACGTATAGCGGCAGCGCATTGTCGAGGAGTGTGTGAGGTGCTCAGGGCACATCGACTTCGTCGGGCCACGACTATCTGCCTCCAAATTCGCAGTTCCAGATTTCACGGCCGACCGGGGTCTATTCGAGAGATGAAATGTACCGGTGGGTGTTCCTTCACGCTGAGGAGCCTCGTTGTTCAGAGGGTGGGCCTTCCGCTGTTTCCACGGTTCTCTCCTGCTTCGCGTGTTAAGATGAGCGGAGACTGGGAATCACTCTCTTCGAATTCTTTACCAGCCAAGACAACAAGCCCAGCACCGACAAAGGACTTTCGCCCGGTGAACCGAATAGTCGGAGGCTTTTTAAGCACCGCTTCTTCGACCCATCCCCAAGCTTTCAGCGAACAATCGCTTGTTGCCGCCAGCGGCGCAACAAGGTTATTGCACCTGCCGTTTGTAGCACGAGAAGTGATGAGAGAATGTCCCTGCTTTGGCTCGGCTCTCTCTCGCTTTCTGTTTACTGTAGCAGCCGGCATGTTCTGGATGAGAATAACCGGGTCCCGATCTACCACAAAATGGAAGGAAAAGAACAGCTGCGCCCAAAACACAACCCTTTTTTACGCACAACGTACCGACACACACTCCACGGATGCCTAGAAGTGTTTTCATGAGAGCCCTCGCTTTCTGTGGGCAACAGCCCCCCCCCCCCCCCCCCCCCCAGTTTTAATTGATAATCTGCCACTTTCCTAATTTCTTTTGTCTTTTCCCGCGACCCCCCCACCCGCAACATGAGCCCATTGGCCAACAGCTATCCAGTGGCGGTGCTCGATTCGAATGTTCGGTGCTTCTGCTTTTTCTGATGAACAACAAAAAGCAACAATAACGACGAACCAAGAAGTCGGCAGCTTCCGTACGCTCTGGACTTCAGCAGCCATATATACGACTCGCACATTTACGTCCTTTTTTGGGATTCCGCAACTGGCAGCTCCTCAGGTATTTCAGACAAAGCAGGTGCTTATACAAGAACAAGAAAAGAACCGAAGCACAAAAAGAAAAAAACACAGCAGTCATACTGTCTGTTTGCGCGCGAGTCCGCTATCAGGAGCCCAGCGGAAAAGCAACAGAATGGGCCACTTGGCTAATGCACGAGATCAAGTCTAGCTCGAAGATACGATAACACGGAACATTTTTCGAGACTGGAGGTCCTATGAACATGCAATGTGAATAGCCTCTATTCGAGCCAACCCCACTTTTAAAAGTGTATTGTTTTGAACTAGATAATAGCGCGGAGCTGGCTTTTTCTCCCCCTGGGAAAATGTATATGGGTGGCAGAGTGAGCGGGTGTCGGCCTTCAGGCCGGTGTGTCCGGGTTCAAACCCCGCCCATGACACTTTTCCGGTCGAAGATTATTTCGAGGTTTGCTGTCGTTTCGGGGCCTGATGTGCCCGAAATTTGCGTTTTTTGCGGAGTTTCTCAGCCCCCCGGAGAAATACCGGAGGGGGGGGCGGCGGGAAAAGGCTGCCCCAGGGCGGCCCCCCCCCGTGCTGGGCCCCGGGTACGAGGCCAAACTTTACACCCGAACTTAGCTTCGCCCGGACTTTGTTTCGCCCGAACTTAGCTTCACCCGAACTTTGCTTCACCCGAACTTAGCTTCGCCCGAACTTTGCTTCGCCCGAACTTTGCTTCGCCCGAACTTTGCTTCGCCCGAACTTTGCTTCGCCCGAACTTAGCTTCGCCCGAACTTTGCTTCGCCCGAACTTAGCTTCGCCCGAACTTTGCTTCACCAGAACTTAGCTTCGCCCGAACTTTGCTTCACCCGAACTTTGCTTCACCCGAACTTTGCTTCGCCCGAACTTTGCTTCGCCCGAACTTAGCTTCGCCCGAACTTAGCTTAGCTTCACCCGAACTTTGCTTCACCCAGAACTTAGCTTCGCCCGGACTTTGTTTCGCCCGAACTTAGCTTCACCTTCGCCCGAACTTTGCTTCACCAGAACTTTGCTTCACCCGAACTTAGCTTCGCCCGAACTTAGCTTCGCCCGAACTTTGCTTCGCCCGAACTTTGTTTCGCCCGAACTTAGCTTCACCCGAACTTTGCTTCACCAGAACTTAGCATTGCCCGAACTTAGCTTCGCCCGAACTTTGCTGTTCCCCGAACTTTAACTGCTGCCTCCAGTCTCGCCACGCGCCGGCCTTAGCCGAGCGCACGTACTCTTTTGGGAACCCCACCGATCACCACAAGCACGCACTAAGCTGAACTTCACAAGCATCCAAAAGGTCGAAAGACACCAATCTGTACGTCCATTCGGATCGTCGGAAACACAAAACAGAGCAAAAACAACAAGAATGACTTCACGAGAAGACTTTCTGGCCAGTCTCGGGCTCACAGAGACCGACGTGGCCGATGCCGGGGGCGAAGAACGAAGGCAGCAGTCGCCCGTGCGGACCCGGCGCGCCTCTGACTGGGCGAGCATACGGGCGTCTGAAACCGGCGGCTTTGCGGCTTCGCCGGCGGCCCAGGAGGGCCTGGCGCCGGCGGCGTTCAGCGCCGAAGGGATCCCGCAGGGCTTCTTCGGCAAGCCGAGCTACGGGCGGCGCTCCCCGAACAGCACCGCCGCCGCCGCCGCTGCGACGGGGGCAGACAGCCCGATCCTGTCCGCGGTCGACTGCCCGCCGCCGCAGTACGCGCACGCGGCGGCGCCGCCGCTGTTCAGCGGCAGCTGCAGCAAGCAAGAGGCCTTCGACGCGCCCGTGCACCAGCCCTCGGCCCGCACCCCCGGCAAGCAAGCGAAGGCAGGCCGACGCTCCGAAGCGCCTCTCGACCCCTCCCTCCAGGCAGAGGTCGACAGCGCAGGTCTCGCTACTCCTGCCGCGCAGCTTAAAGACCTCGGCAACCGGTGCTTCCACGCGAAGTGCTTCTCGGCTGCGATCAGGGTTTACACGCTCGCCATCGACAAGCTCCCTAGCGACGCCGTGCTATACAGCAACAGGTCCGCTGCGTACCTGCAGAGCTCCATGGTGAGCGGCGCTGTGCTGGCTCTGCAAGACGCGGAAAAATGCGTCGAATTGGACGGAAGGTGGTTTAAGGGCTGGTCGAGGCGAGGGGATGCGTTGTTCAAGCTGAAAAAGTTCGGGCTGGCGGCGGAGAGTTACAGGAAGAGCTGCGAGTTGTCGCCGGGGAGTGAAAACGCGAAAGCGTCGCTCGCGCAGTGCGAGAAGGAGGAGGAGGCGGAGAGGCGCGAAAAGCGCGGGAAGGACAGCGCCTTGCGGCGGGTGTTTTCGGACGGAGCGCAGCAGCAGCACGACAAGGCGTGCTGCGAGGACGTGGCCGCGGTGGGACGCAGCTTCCGCGAAGTGGAGCTGATGCGGTACCGCAACCGGCGGAACGAGACGTCGCGGCCTTCTTCCCGGGCTGACGACATGTCAACCGCCTCCTCCTGCTTCACGGCGGGGTCCTTCTCGGACGCGTCGCATGCGTCGCAGTCGTCGTCGCCGTACAGCTCCGAAGTGGCGCGGGCGTACAAGGACTCGCTGCTGTCGTGCTACAGGGCCAGGCACCCCGGCTGCGGGGACCTGCCCGACCCAGACCAGGCCAAGTACCGGCCGACGAAGCTCCGCAACGTCGTGTCCACCCCCGCCGACAACGCGATCTCCGCCGAGAGCTACGACTTGCTCGTCGGGCAGCGGCGCGCGGGGCTGTGACCCAAAAACCTCGAAAGCCAAAGCACCGCCACAGGCAACACACCGCCGAAACCCCCACTACGGAATCGAAAGATTTTTTTAACCACAGTCACGCATGCTCTTGAGAGACGCCAGCGTCCGACATCGTCGTGGGCTCGGGGTTACTTCATTGAGGTAGCATCCTGGTTCTAGTTGGGCCACTTCTGGTAAGCAGTTTTTGGGTGGTACTGACAATACAAGGGGTTCCATCGGACACTCGGATGAGCCTCGTTAATTCCGGAACCCCGAAAACGCGGCGAGGTGTTGCTTTAGACTTTTCTCGGCATTTCCGGCGATATCCGCTCAGTCAGGTGAGTTCCGCTGGTGCGCACGAAAGATTTTTTAACCACAGTCACGCATGCTCTTCGTGCCAGCGTCCGACATCGTCGTGGGCTCGGGGTTACTTCATTGACGTAGAATCCTGGTTCTAGTTGGGCCACTTCTGGTGAGCAGGACCACGTGTGTCTCAGTTGTTGGGTGGTATCGACAATACAAGGGGTTCCATCGGACACTCGGATGAGCCTCGTTAATTCCGGAACCCCGAAAACGCGGCGAGGAGTTGCTTTAGACTTTTTCTCGGCATTTCCGGCGATATCCGCTCAATCAGGTGAGTTCCGCTGGTGCGCACGAAAGATTTTTTAACCACAGCCACGCATGCTCTTCGTGCCAGCGTCCGACATCGTCGTGGGCTCGGGGTTACTTCATTGACGTAGAATCCTGGTTCTAGTTGGGCCACTTCTGGTGAGCAGGACCACGTGTGTCTCAGTTGTTGGGTGGTATTGACAATACAAGGGGTTCCATCGGACACTCGGATGAGCCTCGTTAATTCCGGAACCCCGAAAACGCGGCGAGGTGTTGCTTTAGACTTTTCTCGGCATTTCCGGCGATATCCGCTCAGTCAGGTGAGTTCCGCTGGTGCGCACGAGCAAAGCAGAACACTACTACGGACAACCAGAGGCTCGAAAAAGCACACGCAGTCGAAGAAGTGAACGAAGGCTTTCAACGCGTGCCACCTTTTCCAAGGCTGGCCCGTTATTGAAAGAAGTATGCAAATACTGCGGGGAACAGTTGACCATTGTCTGCTTTCGTAATAGCGGGCAATAACCCTCAGAAAGGTCATCTAAAAGCCAGTGCGCTTCAAAAAGGTTGACACACATCAACAACCTAAGATTTCGGCCCGCCCACACAATCTGAGATTTTGGCTTGCCCACACAATCTGAGATTTTGGCCTTTACAAATTTGAGTTTTGGATTTTGCTTCTAGAGGCCAGTGCCACCGTAGGGTACCAATCATACACACAGGTGGATGACGTGATTGGGCAAGGCTCTGCCCACGATTGCCGGAGTCAGATGAACCAAACGCATCATAGAGCAAGACCGACCAGCCCCCCGGGTTCATCCCTAACAGAAGGAGAGTCTTGCACTCCCTCCCTTTCCCCCGTCTCGCTCCAGCACTCTAGCATCAAGAGAAAGACTTGATGCTGGCGTCAAACATGCATAGAAGGCGGACAGTAGGGCCCGGCCCAAACATGAAACTAAGTTCCCCCCCAGCTCCTCTCCTTTTCGTGTGCCCTGAGTTTTTTAACTGATTGCTCAGACACGGTTGTAGGGGCCTTCTCCCCGTGACGGATTCGCCTGTGCTCTAGTAGCACGGGTGGTCCTGGCTGTGACGAGCTACGAACAGCCGCCTGACAAACCAGACTCACACCGCAGTCCTGTCTGCAGACACTCAGGTTCCACGCTGATGATGGCCCGCCTTATGTGTCCGTGGCTTAAAGGACCGAAACACGGCGCAGACGGGACCAGTGCGGTGTTGAGCACATACCCATTCCAAGCACGTTCTTGCAACCCCCCCCGCTCCTCTCCTTTTCGTGAGAAGAAATTCGAAAGAAATAAACGCTAGAAAATGAACACGCCCTCTTTTTTCCTGTTGTCTGTTTTGTCAAGAGCTGCGACTCAACTGTTCCTGCTTTCCAGCACCTGCCTTGTGACCATAGAACGCGGCGGCAGTACACGAATCCCTCCCTGGGGTCTCCACCACGGTGACCACCCCCCCCCCCCCCCCCCCCCTAGGGCAGTGATGTTATCAAACGTTTGCAAACGTACGTTTGACAAGATTTATCAAACGCAAACGTTTGACAAACGTGCAAACGTGACGTTTGCCAATCGATGGACCGGGTCTGTACACAGTACACGACCCTTGATAGCACTTGTCCAAGTGGCTGCAGACGGACACGACGAAAATAAGGGAACAAGACATCCTGGTTCTCCTTGGGCGTGCACAGGGAGATACAGGGAGATACTAGCCTTCAGCAAGTGTTCCCTCCCACTTTCTGGGGCCCCGGGCATGAAGATCTTGCCCTTGTGGCTTGAGTGTTCACAAGCCGACCCCACACTCGGTCCCCACTGCAGGCGCAGCCAGCGCCTCACTCACGTTTGATACACGTTTGACATGAATTTTGCAAACGCAAACGTTTGTCGCAAATGTTTGTTCAAGCTCAACGTGCGTTGGGGTTAGGTACCAGAGATACACCCCGGTGACCAGTATTGTCTTCCGTGCGTGTGCAATGCGACCCTTTCGGGGTGGTGTACGAAAGGAACTTGAATAAAAGACACTGTCGCGTGCATCCCTTCAACAAAAACGTTGGGATCTGGAAAATCCTACTACGGATGAGAGCATCTCATTGTTTTTCTCGGAAAGACATCGAACTTTGTGAATATCGCTCTAGCAGAAGTTCGGGGAAGAGCTGCTGCCTGCGGTGTCAACAACACCTCAGCTTGCGCAAGACCCAGAGAACCTTTTGGGACGTTGTTAACCATCCAGACGAGCAACGTTCATAGCTGCCTTCCTCCTGGGTGTCGTTCGCCCTTTTGTTGCTTCCATTTGTGGCTGCCTGTACGTGATAGTAGTCTCATCTTTGCATGGTATGAACAGTGAAGCACACCCACAGGCTGCTAGCCGGTACCAAACGGTGTCCACCCTAAAACCACCAACTAATACACCCCCCCCTGGGCCATTTTCCATGAAACTTCCCCCAAAAACACGTTTCCGGGCATCTCTGAGGCGGGTTGCATGTTTTTTTAGCCTTAAACTGCCGTTAAGTCTACAGGCTGAAAATGTCACCATTTTGACGCAAAAATAGCTATTTATTCACCGAGAGAAAAGTCGTTTTCTTGCACGAGGTTTTCCAGATTGCCACGAGAGCCCGCAGGGCTCGAGTGGCAATCTGGAAAACCGAGTGCAAGAAAACGACGTCTCGAGGTAAGAAGATTGCTTTACTGCCGCATCACCTGACTTTTCTGCGTCCGAGAGAGCTACGCACAGGGTGTGGGGGACGCCGAAGGCCAAGAAAGATGGCGTGCCACACACCAGCTACTGGCCAAGTTCCTGTCGTGTACAACAGCACAGTCGGCTCACACAATGTACGCTGCACGTCAGCTTCCCAAGTTTCCATGGCACTGGCGGTCTCCGACTCCTGCTCCGCATCCTGCAACGAATGAGCTGGTCCTGCCATTCGAATCATTCTTCCGTTCGCTCAGTAGTGTCGGATCATGCGCGTCAACCTTGTCCCTTGCTGTTCTTTGGCACTGTGACTTCCACAGGAGTGCACCTGAATTGCCCACGAAGACACCGGATTGCCCACGAATGCACCTGTATTGCCCACAAATGCACCTGGAAACCAAAACTGCTATGCGTGCAAGAAAAGTAGTTATGCGTGCAAGAAAAGTAGTTATGCGTGTAAGAAAAGTAGTTATGCGTGTAAGAAAAGTAGTTATGCGTGCAAGAAAAGTAGCTATGCGTGTAAGAAAAGTAGCTCTCAAGGATGCAGAAAAGTCAGGTGACAGGCAGTAATAGCTATTTATTCACTGTGATTAATAGAGGAAAAAGGCACTCGAGTTTTTTATTTTTTGGCCACGAGTGCCGGGAGGCACGAGTGGCCAAAAAATAAAAAACGAGAGTGCCTTTTTCCTCTATTCAGTGGAAAACATAATTTTTTGGCATCGGTCACAAAATTGAGTCACTCCCCAGCCATTTCTTACGCGCTGAAATATGGCCTCATGCAAAAAAAGCCGTGAGAAAACCTTTTTGCCCCGAATCGTCCGTTACAAAAAACCTGACACCACGAGCATCTAAGGTGACAGACCACTATGCCGATAAGGGAGCGCGCAGAATTTTTGAGCAGTTCGAGTCGACTTCGAGCTCATCCGGAGTCCTAGACGCCAGCAAAGCGCAGAAACAGAGCTGGCTGGAGTGCCTCAGAGTCGAGAGATGAACCTCTGTGCCTGAGGTCCCTCAGGCTTTGCCTTCTGCAGAGAATTCCTTGCCCCGTTTGGTGCAGTTCCCTTCAGGAAACCCCCGTCTGCTGTGAATTCCTGCAACAATTCGTTCTCGTACATTTGTGAACGTGCAAATATCACCATTGGCGTTCCGTCTGCACCGATGGCAGCGCCAAAGATGGCAGCAAAGGCAGCACCAAAGCGTTCTAACAAGTAGCTCTCAGAGGACCACCTCGCACCGCTCTTTCTCCTTCTCTTTCGTCATCAGCACAGCATTCCTCGTGTGTTCCGACTCACTTTCGGTTGTGCATCAGTCATTTACTTGGTTGGCGGCCATTTTTATTCACTTTTGTGTCATTTATGTGCATCACACATTCTCATTTTTTTGTGCTGTCCCATATTTTTGGAGCCGTGACATAGTGAGCGTTTGCGTGACATAATGAGCGTTTGCGTGACATAATGAGCGTTTGCGTGACATAATGGAGTGAAGAAATTTTGTGACCCATGCAAAAAAAGACCTTTTGACCCCCCCCCTCCCCCCCCCCCCCCCCCCCAACATCCGATTACACCCAGTGCTCACGCTAGGAGAAATCCTGGTCGAAAAGGACAACGCTTCCGTATTTGTTTTAGCCACATGCAATGTATGAGGAAACTGAACCGCCCAAGTAGGACCTTTTGATCGTGTGCCGATTGCCACCTGAAACCACGTCCAGGATTTGGGCTCAGGGTAGTGCGGTCAACGAAAAGGGAAACTAGAGTTTTCGTTGACGGTCAACGAAAGCTCTAGTTTCCCTTTTCTACTTTCTCCTACTCTCGCGGTGTACGGTTTTTACAAAGGCGCCTGCTTGGAAGGAAATGCTCGACGATGCTGCCCCCTATGTGTGCGGGCAAAAAAAAATTGCCTCACTACTGGACTTGGCGACACCTGGCTGTGGCGACTTGTCCGCTGCATGTGGACCAAGCTGTGGCAAGCACAAGGAAAAAATACATTAAAATCCACACGTGGTAGCACACGTGGGGGAAACAAGTCCCAAAAAAATAACGTGTGGAAATTCACACGTTCCACACGTGGAGCGTAAGCCCTGTTGTCAAGAGCTGTCGCTCAACCATTCTCCCCTTCCAAGCCTCCGCGCTGAACAACCCAACATTGAAACCATACCAATCCATTCAGTTACACGACCAGCAGTATTCTCCTCCCACCACTTTTTCCCTTTTCACACCTCTCTCCCGTCTCATCTCCTTCAAAGCTTTTCAAACAATTCGCAAAGAAAGTAACCCGCTTTTTAATACCAGCCTGCTACTGTTTCTATGCATCCCCTTTGTCTTGGAAGTTGGTGCCGTCTTTACTACTGTCCATCAAGCGAGTGGTAGTCGCCAATGTGCACACGAGTCTATTTCCAAGAGTCCAACTAAGGGGCGGTGGGAGTTTCTGCTCTTCGTATTGTCTGACGAGAACTGTCCAGAAGAAAGGGAGAACTAAGAACACGTCTTTGTAACTGATATCACTAGCGCAAGGGAATGTTGAGGGACTGCCGTAACCCGGGAGATAATGCTCAATGGCCTCGTCCAAAGTCAAGCCCGGTACAGGAACGAGACAGATAGCTAACCACCTTGGGCAGGAGGGCCCTGCTTCGGAAGAAAGAAAGGGAATGGTCCCGCCGGTAGTGGGTGTTTCTGCTGGCGTTCTTCTTTTTCGCGGCGATCACGCTGAGCATCTCGGCTTACACGGTGGCCCCCGATGCGAACGCGTGCTTAAGATCCACCCATAGTAGGGGCACCTTCAGAGCCCAAGGGCGGACCCGTGTGGTACAAGCCGCGGTCACTTTGGACACGGTTGCGGATATGCCAGCACCGCCCCCGAGCCACCGAAACGACAGCGTTGACCAAACCGCTCCCAGAACCACCCCGCATCCAAACGGTCAAGATCTGGAAACCCCAGGAACCTCTGAACTAATACTTTTTGTGAAAGGGTTTCCCTATACAATTCATGCCAGGTTGCCAGAAGCGACGAAGGGGATCATTCAAAGCGACACAGTTGATTATCATCCACTAATAATCCACTTTGTCGCGACAAAGTGGATTATAAATCCGTTTTGTCGTTGTTGACCGCCTGAACTAATACCCTGAAGTGAATCGCCTAGGAAAGAGAAAAAAAGGAGGAAGATCCGAACAATGGACTCCGACAGCTCGCGGGGCAGCATGACGAGGCTGATAACGCTAGCGTTCTTCTGTTTCACGGCGATCACACTGAGCATCTTGGCTTGCACGGTGGCCCCCGATGCGAACGCGTATCCTCTGCTGGTCTTGTTCTCCCAGTTGCTCGCGCCCGTCCCCCTCGCCCTCTGCGGCCTCAGCAACAGCGACAGCTTCGAATCGATGGACGGGGAGCTGCCGTTCATGCAGATTTTCGCTTGGTTCCTGACGGGAGCGTATGCGCCCAGCTTCTTTCTGGTGTTGTTGCTTCATAGCCACATGCAAACTGTGTGAGGAAACTGAATCGCCCAAGTAGGACCTTCTGATCATGATCATTCACCAATTTGCCACCTGAAACCACGCCCAGGATTCGGGCTCAGTAGTGCGGTCAACGAAAACTCTAGTTCCGAGATTGTACAGATCGGTATCCATGGCTCCATGGCTTCACAGGATGGTTTGTACACATTGGTGTAAAAGGATCCACGGTGCAGATTTGTACACCTTGGTGTCACAGGAGTCCACAGCACAGTTTGTACAGACTGGTATCCATGGCTTCACAGGGTGGTTGTACACATTGGTGTCAATGGATCCACGGTGCAGATTGGTACACAGATTGGTGTCACAGAGTCCACAGCACAGTTTGTATAGACTGGTATCCATGGCTTCACAGGGTGGGTTGTACACATTAGTGTCAATGGATCCACGGTGCAGATTGGTACACAGATTGGTGTCACAGAGTCCACAGCACAGTTTGTATAGACTGGTATCCATGGCTTCACAGGGTGGGTTGTACACATTAGTGTCAATGGATCCACGGTGCAGATTGGTACAGTTTGGTGTCACAGAGTCCACAGCACAGTTTGCACAGATTGGTATTCATGGTTTCACGGTATAGATTGCACGAATTGATATCACCGACTCCACCAGCACGGACGGTACAGATTGGTATCCGTGCTTTCACGGCGCAGATCAGCACCACAAACTATACCTCAACTACACAGGTTGATGTCTATGGCGTTGTGCGTGCCGTTCGCCATGCTACACGAAGACGCCGTTAACGGCTCCCAGCTCGCTTACATGCTTGCGTCCCAGGCCATCATGTACGGCACGATGGTCGTGGCGGCACGGTACCACAAGGCAACAGAGAACAGCTATTAGCCCCCCTACGGGCGGGGGACGTAGAATTAACCACATACGGACGGAGGGTGGGTGTTTCTTTTCGGAACGTGGACTTTTCAGGGCAAACCCCTTGGGTCATACCCAGAAGGGGGTTTCGTAGGTCAAAAATGGGAACCGGGGGGCGCATTTGAAAGATTTCGTGGCAGATCTTTCAAATGCGCACCTCGACACTGAGTGAATACACGTGACCCGGGACGAGCACCCGTGGCCTCGTGCAGATACTCGCGAATTAACTTGAATTAACTACGCCATATGGCCTCGTTCGTCGGTATGGGGTTGTGTCGAAAAAGACCGAACCCGCGATGGGGCTCTGACACAGCGCCTCCCCGTCAAAAAACGATCCATGTTTGCCGCTGTGAATAGATGTGTTTACGGAACCTTTCCAAGGGGTCAGGGCTTACGCTCCACGTGTGGAACGTGTGGATTTCCACACGTTAATTTTTTTTTGGACTTTTTTCCCCCACGTGTGCTTCCACGTGTGGTCCACATTCCGACAGCAATACGGGGTAGTACGAGAGGAACTCCCGTTTCTAGTCCGTGGTATCTACGGCTGTTCGATCGGACAGTGCCGTGATGCTACCACTGGATGGCTTATGGCTGAACGCCTCTAAGGCAGAACCCAGTCTAGAGGAATGCGTGAGTTACTCAGGGCACATCGGATTTATCGGGCCACGACTAGCTTCGGCGAACGGCAACTTCCAAATCCACATCCAGATCCTCTGAGGCCGAAAACGGAGCGTAAGCCCTGCAAGGAGCCCCGGGTTCCTATTTTTCGCGTGGTAGCACCCTTGGGTGCGACCCAGAGTTTCCCCCCGCAGCTGAAACCTGGGGACCCCCTCTCCACCGCATCATCGTATGTGCTCGATCAAATGGTCAAGGTGATCCGGGAAGACACGATGGTGAGATAGAAAATACTCAAGGGGATGGCTGCTTTGTGCTTACTTCGATGGAGGCTAGAGGAAGAGAAACAATATCACAATATCAACTAGGTGGTAAGTGGGTCTTTTTTGTTGAACGCCCGCGCCCGCCACTAATCCCAGATTCACCTGTGTTTCGTGTGGGCTACAGCACAATTACCTCCTTTGATACTTCGCAACTGGCAGTCTCCTCCTACAAAGCAGGTGCTTA
>JAPJBO010001926.1:0-25317 GCA_030068145.1 Diplonema papillatum
TAAATAGCAACGCACGTCTGCAGGTTACACGCCCCGAAAAGCACTCCCCCCGCCTCCCCCCAGGGTGCATTAACCGAGGGGCCGTCGGAAGGGTCACAATGAGGTTCCGAGCACAGCTGCGGCAGGTCCGGGCGCTGACGCAGGTGCTTTCGCTGATCCACCGGATCAACAAGAATGAGTGCATCTGGAAGCTGAGCACTCGGTCGCTGCTGTTTATCAGCACGAGCCCCGGGACCAACGGGCTCGAGTACCTGTGCACGGTCAAGACGCCGCAGGTGATGGAGCAGGTCCGCATCGAGAGCAAAATGCGAGACGAAATCTACCTCAAGGTAGACGTGGCTTCCCTCGTCCGCGTGCTGAAGCCTGCGGAGCGATCACGCGATGTCACGGTGAAGCTTGCGATGCGAAACCGAGTCCCCGTGCTGCAGTTCTGCATGGCGGTGAAAACATCGATGACGCAAGACGTCATCCAAGAGATCCCGGTCCACGTCCTCACCGAAGAGCAGGTCGCCGAGATGCAGATGCCGGCGTGCGCGGGCATCGGGTCGGCCATCGGGATCTTCCTCCCGCCGTTGGAACAGGTCTGCAACCACCCATTTCGCAACAAAAAGACGCACTACGCTGAACTTCACAAGACACACAAAAGGTCGAAAGACACCAATATGTACGTCCATTCGGGATCGTCGGAAACACAAAAAAGGTGGCCGGGGTCGGTACTCCCACGTCAGAGATGAAGCTATTTCCCTGTAGGTCAGCACGCAAGGGTCGGCAATAGGCAACAAAGACACACCCACGCACACGCTCTATCTTTCGACGATGACCACCCGGAGACTTTGACCCCCCCGGATTCTCAAGCGAACTTTACTCTTAAAAAAAAAACGGTCAGCCGGAGACTTTAGACTACCGACCTTCTAATCCACAGGTCCGGCCCTTCGTGGACCGCATCTCCAAAATTTCCGACCGGCTGACGGTCACCGCCGACGCCAGCTCGAGCCCCGACGGCCTCCACGGCGGGATCCTCGAGCTCCGGGCGCAGACGCCGCTGTTTTCCTCGGCGACCCGGTTCAAGAACCTGGCCATCGGCCGCCCCGCGGAGGACCAGGAGGACCCGTTGCAGCCGAGGCCGTCTTCGGTCACCAGCTCGGTCGACGCGAAGAAGCTGCTTGCCGTGCTCGATCTCGACAAAATGTCCCCGACGCAAGTGTTGGTCCACTTCATCCCGTCGCAGCCGCTCGTTGTCCAGGCGTCTGGGTACGAGGACTTGTCCATTGTCATCGTCCTTCCTTGCTTGCACTGAGTAAAGACACGAAGACATCTTTCCACGATGCGAACGAGGACTTGTCCACTGTCATCATCCTTCCCTGCTTGCACTGAGTGAAAGCGTCAAGCAACACGAAGACATTTTTCCACAATGCGGACCGCATCTCCAAAATCTCCGACCGGCTGACGGTCACTGCCGACGCCGCTGTTTTTCTCGGCCGCCCCGCGGAGGTCCAGGAGGGCTCGTTGCAGCCGAGGCCGTCTTCGGTCACCAGCTCGGTCGACGCGAAAAAGCTGCTCGCCGTGCTCGATGATCTCGACAAATGTCCCCGACGCAAGTGTTGTTCCACTTCATCCCGTCGCAGCCGCTCGTTGTCCAGGCGCCTGGGTACGAGGACTTGTCCATCGTCATCGTGCTTCCCCGCTTGCACTGAGTGAAAGCGTCAAGGACACGAAGACATCTTTCCAAGATGCTTACGAGGACTTCCGTCGTCGTCGTCCTTCCCTGCTTGCACTGCGTGAAAGCGTCAAGGACACGAAGGCATCTTTCCAAGATGCGTGCGTCATCGTCCTTTCCTGCTTGCACTGAGTGGAGACATCGCCCTTTCCTGCTTGCACTGAGTAAAGGCGCCAAGGACACGAAGGCAATTTTCCACGATGCGTACGAGGACTTGTCCATCGTCATCGCACTGAGCGAAGACATCAAGAAAAGGCGATTCCATCGAAGAAAGAAGAGTGTCGAGGATTTGTCCATTGTCAACTTCCTGCTTGCAGTAAAGGTGTCAAGGACACGAACAAAGACGAAGACATCGAAGAAAGAAGCGTCATCAGGGAAAACAGAAAGGGTCTAGGAAATGGTCAAGGATTCGTGAAGGGGGATGAAGACCGCGAAAGGGTTTCGGTATTCCCCGAACCAGATCACGTTGACGCTCCTGTTTATAGAAACATTTGGCCTCAATTCGCCAGCGATCCCGCCCCCACTCTCAACGAAAATGGGCCTAATGCACTTCCCGGCAAAGCACCAGCTTGCTCAGAAGCGAACGTCTGCGGGAGTTTCTGGGAGCGGGGGCTGAAACCGACGGTGGAGGGTCCACAGGATACTTAGCCCAACCTGCACCGCTCTAGCCCTTTTCCATCTTTTCTCCCAATGAAAACAAACGTGATTCCTCTTCGCTCGAAGGGAGCTCGAAGGTGGCATTGTCCACCACGTTTGTACCCGCCAGCGCGTGGCAAACGGGGGAGGGAAGACGAGTAGTAGAGTGCTGCTGCGGCTTCTGCACGCCGCGCGCGAAATCCGCGTCTCTCTCCCCCACTTGGCCTGTCCGGTCCCCTGCCTGCTTTTCTTTATTCTCCGGTTCCCGTTGTTGCGCGGTGGGTGTGACACTGGATTGAACCGGCGGACACGGCACACTGGCTATGCGGATGTCGCGCTGGAGTAAACACTGAAGCAGCCGGCTGGGCACACCGCACTCTGGCTGCGGATGCACTGAATTTGCGTTGCGAGGGTCAATACTGAATTCCCACTGGACGGGTGCATCGACATTCGATTCGCGGGTGGGTCGCACTAGGATTCGACACTGTGCCCAGCCGGCCGGACACAACATGCAAGAAGGCCTGGAAGAAATCAGGAGCCGCGGGTAGCACCCGAGAGCGCCACTCACAGCACCTTCAATCTGAGCCCAGACCTGACCCGCACTGACAATCCCGCATGTGTCCTCAGAGCCAATCCTTTTCCCGAAGTTACGGATCCAGTTTGCCGACTTCCCTTACCTACAGTGGCTGCGAGTGCACTGGATTTTCCACTGAAACCAGCATGTAGGGCACACTGGATACGGGTGCACAGCTCCTGCGAATAGGCAAGCGCCTGCGGGTGCCGGGGGGGAGTTGGGGGCGGGGTTGCGCTGCGACGATGTCGGCGTTGTCGAAGGAAGAAGAGGAGCAGCACGTGCAGTACCTGAGCGCGAAGGGCGTCTCGAAGCTGCTCGACGAAGTCGTGCACGAGTGCTGCGTGCGGCGCCCGGCGGACCCCCGCAGCTTCGTGGCCGCGTACCTGCGCACGCACGGCCGGCGGCGGCACCCAAAAGAAACGACCCAGGAGTACGCCAAGAGCAGCGGCGGCATCCAAACGGCCACCATCGCATCCCTCCGCGGCCCGGACCGTGACCCTACCGCCAACCCGGACTGGCTGGAAGACGACGCCAGGCACCGCGTCGTGGGCGGAAACACAGCCGCCCTCATCAGGGGCAACCTGGCTGTGTATCCGCAGGACACTCTTAACCGGCCCGGGTTCTGGGAGCAGCTTGCGCAGGGGCTGGCAGTGTTTTTCGTGAGCCGGAAAAGCGACGCGCTGCACACCGTGTTCGTCGCAGGTGACTCCCGCAGGGGCAACCGGGAGGCCGCGCAGCTGCTGGCGAAGACGTTCGTCGGCAACGGCCTGCGCGTGCTCCTCCCGCAGAGCGTGGCGACCACGTTCCCGTCGGCGGTCCTCACCGTCGGCTCGACCGAGCACTGCATCGGCGCCGTGTACCTCACGGCCGCCAGCCTGCCGGCGCAGTACTCCGGGTACCGCATCCACCTCGCGAAAAAGCTCCGCGCCCCCGGCGGGGGGTCTTCCGGGGCCCCGAAGCCCACTGTCTCGCCGAAGCTTTCGCCGCCGCTGGCCACCTTCGCCCCCCTCATGCCGAAGCCGCTGCAGAGCTCCTTCGGTGCGCCGGGGCTCCCCGCCGCGCAGCCGAAGGACTGGCAGCGCTGCTCCCCGTCGGAAGAGCTGGCGGAGGCGATTACGCTGCAGGAGGCCGCGTCTGCGTGGACGGCCGTGTCCGACGAGACGGCGGCCCGGTACGAGGGGCTGATCGACGAAGTCGACTCGGTGGGCGGGTACGCGGAGTTTTTGGACAGCGTCTTCGACTTCGCCGGGATGCGGGACGCGATGGCCGACAAAACGGGCCTCCGCATCGCGCTGGACTGTATGCACGGAGCGGCGGGCCCCGTGGCGAGGGAAGTTTTTGTGAACAGGCTGGCCTTCGAGGAAGGCGTCAGCCTGACGCTCCTCCGCGAAGTCCCGAGGGAAGACCTCGGCGGCGTGCTGAGCATCCCCGACGCGGATCTCCGGCAGCTGCGCGAGCTGCGGGACCTCAACGGCTCCCAGCAGTACGCGCTGGCATCCGCCTTCGACGCGGAAGGTGCGCGGCGGGTCTCCGGCGGCAAGGCGCTGTGGATCGAGCCGGGCGACGAGTTCTGCGTCTTCGCGCTGCACGCCCGGCTGCTGCTGCTGCCGCAGCAGCCGGCAGCCCGGGCGCGCGGGGCCGCCGGGGCGTCGGCGTTCTCCTTCAGCCGGAGTGTGCTGGCGTCGCACGCCATCGACCGCGTCGTGGCCGTGGCCGTGCCGCAGGCAAAGCCGGTCGTGTGCCTGAGCCCCGGGGCCGCCGTCCCGGATTCCCCAAACGCGTGGGCGGTCGACGACGCCGGCGGGCTTTCCAACCCTCGCCTCGGAGAGAATGACGCAGTTTTCGCGACGGTCTTCCTCCTCAAGCTCCTGCTCGACAAGCGCGTCACCGTCAAAGGTTTCTTCCGTTTTCTCTTTTTCTTGTCAAGAGCTGCGACTCAACTAGATATTACTCTCTATTTCACCTCTTCGAAGAAGGCTTGATGCTAGCATCAAGCACGAGTGCTCTGTCTACTCGACCCGATACTCCTCGACCCGATACTCCTCGGAGAGATGGTGGTCTGCACACAACTGGTCTCTATTTACCTTTCTTCGAAGAAGGCTTGATGCTAGCATCAAGCATGCATGAGAGATGACAGTGCTCCGCCTAGAACATAAGAGTGAAGCGACCGGACATACTCCTCGGAGAGATGGTCCCTGCACGCTAACTCGTCTCTCCCTTAAACACAAAGATATCCCCCCCCTCTGAGCCGGGGGATCCCAGCGACCACAGGGGTCGTACGTCGCGCATCTTTTCACCCACGCTCATCCACCCACCTTTGTGCAGGGTTGCTCGAGGAGTTGTGGGAGAAGCACGGGCGCGTGTACGTGACACGTGGGGAGATCCGTGGCAGCGCAGAGAGTGAAAGGGAGCAGCTAGTCAGCATCCTCGAGTCCATAGGCAAACCGGGCTCTGCAAGCTCCGGCCGTGAGTCGGATTCCCTGGCCCTGGCCAAGGCCGAGCGGTGGGTGCCGAAGCCCGACAAGGCGGCCAGAAGCGGCGCTGCGACCGACCCGCCGCCGGCGTGGATCCTCACGTTCGCCGGCGACGGCGTCGTCAAGCTGGCCTTCGCTCCGCTGGCGACCCCGCACTGGTGCCTGCAGGTGCACTGCGCCACGCACAACACGGACCACCGGCTGCACCCCTCGGACGTCACACAAGGAATGAAGGACGCCTTCCTCGGGCTCCTGACCTCGAACGGCTGGAGCGGGCAACCTCCCTCAAACGTATGCACACTCCTTCATACTATTGGTAAGGCATGGAACCCGGGACTACGCACCTGCTTTGTAGGAAGTACTTGAGGAGGCTGCCAGTTGTGAAATCTCGATGGAGGTAAATGCGCTGTAGGCCACACGAAACACAGGTACACCTGGGTTTAGTGGCGGGCGTAAGCGTTCAACAAAAAGACCCGTAATTGTATTGTTTCACCCCTTCGATGTAAGCACAAGGCAGCTCCTCGAGTATTTTGGTTGACAGAATGTAGGGAAGCGTTGACCGGACGCCGCTTCGAGTTAAAGCTGCTCGTGTGGGAGTTTGAAAGTGAACACTGAACATACCTACATCTTAGTATGCAGGACCGGGTTGAGAGGCAGTGGTCTGCTGAAACGTGTAACTGAAGTTTCCTCCTGCAACGCACACGCACACACACACAGTTTACTGATGCTCTTGCTGGGGACCCGTACGCATGCGAATGAAATGCTGCAAACCGACACACCTTTTCTTGTCCCCCCTGCCTTTTGCGCGCACTTTGTCAGGCTTCCGCCCTCGGCATAGTGGGCGACAGGCTGCTACAACCGCCAGAGCTTGCGCTGTGGCGACACGCGAACGTCCTCTCCTGCTAGCTCCGTTGCCTCCCTTTCCTTCTGATCCGATCGTAGCCCCTCGACGGCTGCCCGACGAGAAAAGGCGTGGGAGAAGAGGAAAAAGCCCTTTCCTATAGCTCCATCGCGTTTTCCACTTCTTCTTTTCTGCATGCGAAGACGCGCCCGAATGCGTGTCCGCAGTGGTGGGGCGAGTGAAAATCCTGTAGGGACCCGTGGGTACCACCAAAACGGAGGAAATGAGACGTGGGGTGGGGACGATCGTATAAGTGAGGGGGGGTGTGTGGACAGCACTATTGTAGTTCTATGCATGCAGACCCAATGCGACTGCCGCAGCGCAGTCTGGGGCTCGGCCCAATCAGGCGAACAGGGGCTCACCGTCGGCTACGAGCGCATTCGACTTGCTGTTGGCGCCGTTCAGGGAGCTTTTCAGAACCAACAGGGCCGGCATGGCTAATAAAGCGGTGTTTGTCTTGCGTGGGAGGGGGAGGCGATACACCTAGTTTGCTTGCAGAATAACAAAGGAGATTTCTCGTGCCAATTCGCAACGCTTTGGGTGTCATTGACACGCCACTGAGCCACTATATTTTCCGCGACGCGCGCGGCCAGGCCACCGGAGGCGAGTGCCCCAGGAAGGGGCCTCCCGTGTGAGAAGTTTCGCTGGTGGATCGGTGCCCTCGGCCTTCGGACAACACTTCTGTCCAGATCGAAAAGAACCCCCGCCGTCCGGCATGAAAGCCCAGCACGACGCGGGCCATATATAGTGATGAGAGCGTTTTTTTTTGACAGCCAGACGCGCGTCAAATAGTTGTTATTAACACGAAAAGCCTCTAGGCAAAAAACCCGTTTTCACATCTCTTCCGCGCCCCACGCGCGCTGCCCCGGAAAAGATGCAGGATGGCCGAAGCGGCAGCCCGGGGGTCCCGGGATCCGACTCGGGGAAGACGAAGCTGGAACAAGTGGTCGAGATCGCCGGGGAGACGTGGGGCGAGTTGAAGGACACTGCCGACAAGACCCGGCGCGACATGACACCCGAGTCGGAAAAGACGGTCGACGACAAGGCGAAGGATGTCATGGACGCGACGGTGGAATCCGCACGCGACGCAACCGACCGGGCAACGCAAGAGTTGGACAAAATCAGCCGCAAAATGACGCCGGACTCGAAAAAGACGAAACTGGAAAAAGTGGTCGAAGTTGCCGAGGACACGTGGGACCAGTTGAAAGACACTGCCGACAAGACTATGCGCGACATGACACCCGAGCCAGAGAAGACGACCGACGACAAGGCGAAGGAGGCAACAATGGAATCCGCACGAGACGAAACTGACCGTGCAACGGAAGAGTTGGACATCATAAGCCGTACAATGAAGCCAGACTCGGAAAAGACAAAGCTGGAAAAAGTGGTCGAAATCGCTGAGGACACATGGGACCAGCTGAAAGACACTGCCGACAGGGCAAAACGCGACATGACACCCGAGCCGGAGAAGACAACCGACGACAAGGCGAAGGATATCATGGACGCAACTGTGGAATCCGCACGAGACGCAACTGACCGTGCAACGGAAGAGTTGGACAACATAAGCCGGAAAATGAAGCCAGACTCAGAGAAGACAATCTTGGAAAAAGTGGTCGAAATTGCCGAGGACACATGGGGCCAGTTGAAAGACACTGCCGACAAGACAAAACGCGACATGACACCCGAGTCGGAGAAGACAGCCAACGACAAGACGAAGGATGTCACGGACGCAAGTGTGGAATCTGCACGAGACGCAACTGACCGTGCAACGGAAGAGTTGGACAGCATAAGCCGCAAAACGAAGCCAGACTCAGAGAAGACAAAACTGGAAAAAGTGGTCGAAATTGCCGAGGACACGGGGACCAGTTGAAAAGACGCTGCCGGCAAGAACAACCGCGACCTGACGCGACACGACACCCGAGCCGGAGAAGACAGCGGCACTTATGAACCTACACAGCTAGCCTTCAGGCGAACGCAAACAACGCGCGTTCCCTCTCTTTCTCTCCACCCTCTTCTACGTCTCCCTGTCCAGTCCATTTTCCCCCCGGGTAGATTTGGCGGAAACCGCGGCCAAAAGCGCTGCTGCTGGATACTTTTTGCTGACCCACCGATCGGTATCGCTGCCAAAAGTGTCATGGATTGAACAGCTAAGCGTCGGAACCTTCGATCGACGAGCGGGGATGAGGACACGATGCGCCAGCGAATAATCGGCGCCCTGGGGACATGGTCCGGGAGAGCCGGCTCCAGCGCGGGTGATCCAGGAGGCTCGGGCGACGCTGATGAGCCCGATATAATAAGTCAAACCCACACACGCACGCACGCATATGCACTATGCCACCACCAAATGAAATATGCATCCCAATACACGACACCATGAAGGACGGCCAGGCGCTGATGAACCCGACTTAGTAAGTCAACCAGTCGGCAACAGGAAACAAAACACACACACGCATATGCACTGCTACTACCAAAGGAGATACGCATACCAATGTACGCCTTTCGACTTTTCTCCACCCCGGAGACTCTAAAGCCCGCAAACGTTCACTCTAAAACCGGGCAGGCAGAGCAAAGTTGGGACCCCTTCGGAGGGTAGGGACACGATGAGCGCCTTGGCAGCGAAGAAGCGGCGCCCCGGGGACTTGGTCCGGAGACCCGGATCCAGCGGTGATATGGAGGCGCTGATGAACCCGACTTAGTAAGTCAACCAGTCGGCAACAGGAAACAAAACACACACACGCGTATGCACTGCTACTACCAAAGGAGATACGCATACCAATTTGCGAAACCCTTTCGACTTTTCTCCACCCCGGAGACTCTAAACCCCGCAAACGTTCACTCTAAAACCGGGCAGGCAGAGCAAAGTTGGGACCCCTTCGGAGGGGCTGTGGCGGGGGGGGTAGGGGACACGATGAGCGCCTTGGCAGCGAAGAAGCGGCGCCCCGGGGACATGGTCCGGGAGAGCCGGATCCAGCGGGTGATAAAGGAGGCGCGGGCGACGCTGATGAACCCGACGCGGCCCCAGACCCCGAAGGACGACAGCCGCGGCTTCTACGTGAAGGGCATCAGCTCCCGGCAGGGCACTCCGGTAACCCTGCAGCCCCTCGAGAAGTTCGACGGGAACAGCACCATCCAGAGGCTGGGCAACACGCCGTCCGTCGGGGAGGGGAAGCTGAAAAGGGACGACAAAGACGGGTACTGGAACTTGGAGAGCAGCACCGCAGGCGACCGACCCCCCAGCCCCCTGGTGGAGGAGGCCGCCGACGAAGCCGGCGCGGACGGGGAAAAATCGATCCTCTGCGTGGACATCGCGCGGATGCTCCCGCTCCTCGATCCCGGCAACAGCCACGACACCCACTGCGCCGGGCTGGATAAAATCAACCAGCTCGTTGATCAGCTGTCGGCCTGCTGGAACCCGGGCAGCGATGGAGCCATGTCGCGGCACCCGCCGGTACGGAGGCTGCTGCGGAGCCTCCGCAAGCTCACCGAAGCCGTTTCGACGGCCGCCACCGCACCCCCCGCGCGCGTCGGGATCCTGTCGTCCCGCGCCGTCCTCATCACCCACGACCGGCGGCACAACCCGCCGGCGTCGGTGCCTCAGGAGGACGACGAGGCAGCCTTCGCCGCGGCGGTCATGCCGGCGGTCAAGCTGCTCTACGTGCTGTCCAAGGGACAAACCAACGACCCCGGGTTTAAAGCCGACCACGCGTTGGAACCCATCCTGCGCCTGCTCGAAGCCCACGCGCACGCCGCCGACAACCGCGCCTCCCCCGGCGAGTTCCCGGGCGCCGGGAAGCAGTCCGCGGCCGTCCACGAGAAGGCGGGCCTCGACCTCGCGACCCTCGCCGCGGGGATCCTCAAAAACGTGTCGAACGACACCGGCGTGCAGCAGTCGTTGGCGACGCTCGGCGCGATCCGCGTCGTGACGTCCGTCTGCGGTAGGCAGCTGGACAAGCTGACCCAGCGGGGCTCCGCGGCGAATCCCGGCTCGAACGAGCCGCTGCTGCGTTCGCGGATCGACCTGTTGATCCAGGCCACGGGGTGCCTGCGCAACTTGTCTGTACCGCCCGAGCACGCTGCGCTGTTCACGAAGCTGGGGACGGTGTCCGTCCTGTACCCCGCGTGCTTCAAGGTGCCCCTCCACAACTTCAGGGACCTGGTCCTCAACGCGAGCCGCGTGCTGGCAAAGCTCTCGCACACGGATGCCTGCCGAGTCGCGCTGGAGAGGTCCCCCGCCAACGTCGGACACCTGGTCGAGACCTTGAAGCTGTACAACGAACAGCACGCGATCGCCGTCCGCGTCCTGTTCACCCTGGGCAACCTCGTGCAGAGCAGCGAGGTCACCCGAGAAGCCGTCGCGAAGTCCGACAAGGTGGTCGCCGCCTTGGTCGCGCTGTTCGTCGAGTACGCGGACGCCGACGAAGCGCTGACCCGCTCCATCGACGACTCCGAATGGCCTCCCGAGATCGCCGACGATGCGACGGACTCCTGCATTCCCGAGCAGACCGCCTACATACCCGCCACCACGACCACCACCACCGGCACCGAGTCGAAGCGGCCTGGGCGCGCTGTGCCGAAGCCGTTAACCGAGGCGGTGGCGCGGGACGCCGGTCCGCCCCAGCCCCTCGGGACCCCCGAAGAGGGGGAGCGGCCGGAGGAGGCGGCGGGGCGGGAGCGGGAGGGCGAGGTGGCCGAGTCGGACGACCGGCTGGTCAAGGCGACGCGGGTGGTCGCGAACCTCGCGATCTCGCCGGCGCTCGGCCCGCTGCTGGCGGAGGACGAGCGGCTGGTCGGCGCCCTGATGCGGCTGGTGCAGACCAAGAACGTCAACCGCAGCGAGGAGCTGGTGCTCAACGCGGTGTGCTGCATCACCAACATGTCGTACTACACGCACGCCGACGGGAAGCCGTCGTTCGTGAACCAGGTTCTCGTCAACCAAGTCGAGATCGCGGATGCGATTGCGATGTTGTTGATGCACGACCACGCGGATGCCGTCGTCGAAGTCGCGCGTGCCTTCGGCAACTTCAGCCGGAGCAACGAAATGCGGCTGTGGATGATGGAGACGCGGATCGACGAAGCCTGCGCGATCCTCGTCGACCATTCGGACCACAGGGTCGTCGTCGCGGTGTGCGGCATCCTCCTCAACTTCTCGGCGGACCCCGACCACGTCCAGCTTTTCGCGCAGCACGAGTTGATGCCGCGCTTGGAGGAGCTGCTGGCGGTGACCGACCCATCGGACTTCGAGTTCCTGTGCCTGCTCTTCAAGCTGTACCACAACCTCACGGACCACGGCCTCCTGTCGGTGCCCCCGGCCGAAGATCTCCGGGCCCAAGTCCTCAGCGTCTTGGCCGCGGCGCAGGCCACCGCAGAAGAGCACCCTTCCCTTCCCGAGCTGCACGACGTCGCCGCCGGCCTCGTGGAGCTCCTATCGTCCGTCATCTCCGCCAACTCCGCCGACGAGTAGCCGGGTACTGTGGCAAGGAACGCCCCGCGTTCCACCGAAAAACCGGTACGGCTGGCCAGCTGTTTGACTGGGCCTTCGGCTGCGGCCTGAGTGGTTGCCATCGATGAGCCGGTTCACTCCCGACCGATAGACTGTGATAGACTATAATCGCCTGTGATATCGTGCTAGTTTTTGTACACAGTGTGGTACTCATTTGCTTGAAATGACTCCCCACTAACGCAACGAGAAGACGCTAGTTTGTGATAGACTGTGATTGACAGAAGCAGGCGGTTCGGTGTCGGTTCATCTTGACTGCAGGACGCCGGTGGCCATGGAAGTCGGCATCGATAATAAGAGTGCCTGCCGAATGCACCGGTCCCGGGAATGGATGATCCAGCGCCCGGCGCGCACGGGGCGCGCACGTTTGAAATTTGAACGGACCGTCAGACTCTTCTGTCCTTCCCACACGCCCACAAGAGAGAGTCTCGCGGCTCGGCAACGTAGCGGTATAACCTATCCCCCCTCCCGCTGCGCCCCGTGGGGGCGGCGCGGCTTCTTCTGCTGTTCTGCTGGGGATCGCGACCCGAGCGGCAGTCGAGGCAGCTTTGTTCTGGCTCCGTTCCTTGCGGTTTACCAACCTGCGCAACCTTCTGTTCGTCGCCGGCCTCTCCCATCCCCGCCCCCCGGTCTTCCCCCCTGTTCTTGCCTCGGCGTTCAATGCCAGCGATTGCTGGCGAGGATGAAGTGCTTTACGCTGAGACCAGAAACGGCAGACACCGAGGGAGCTCGCCAACACCACGCTCACAGCAAGCAGCACAACCGGTAGCCGGAGGATGCTTTGATGTGAGTGTTTGCCTGCCTTCTCCCTCTGTCTGCCCTGTCTGTGTGTCAATTCTTGCGCGGGGCGCTTGTCTTGTGTCCATAAATTCCGAAGACGGCACGCACTGTTCGCGGTCCAGGCAACACTGTTATGGAGCCAGTCTCATTTGCACTCGTTGCGGTGTCTGTGCACATCTTTACGTTGAGGCGTCATCTGCAGAATGCTGCAAATCGGGAGCTTGCACGCAGCGCCGCGTGCTCCTCCGCAACAGAAGGTTTCCTGGCAACGTTTAGTGTTTGCTTGAAGTCTTTCTTCAAAGCAATCAAACCAATGTTCCTATGTAGACAGCAAATTTGCAGAAGACGAACACAACGCAGTGAGCCGTGGTGTACATCAAAAGACTTGCGTGACAACTGGAGGGAACGAACGGACGGAGGAAAGGGCGAAATCGTAGCTTCGTCCACGTCACGTTTGCTCTGCTCGCCCCTGTCGCTTGCTTTTCTTTCCGTTGTTTTCTGGGTGTCCTTCTTGTTTTCCCTTCCTCAATGTACCGACCAACTCGAAGCGTGACAGTGGTTCGGAAAACGGTTCCGTGTCGAACGCATGCTTCTGCAACATATCGCGTCTGGCCGCGGTGTTCGCTCGTCAATCCAACAAGGACACGGCTGTGGGCTTTGCTCAACAGTAAGCTAAGCCGGCCCCCTCCCGGTAGACCGTGACAAGACCGTCCAATACAGCTCCAGGCAAATCTATGCTGCTCCAGGGGATAAGGGTGGACCTGATAGATCGTAAACCGGCAGGCAACTCGTTGCAGTGCAGGGGAATAAGCGAGAAACCAATCTCAAAGTGCAGCACGGACCACGATTGCGTCATAGCTGGGTTGACATCGCTTGGCGTTGGACAGGCTGTGCCATCCCTCGCTTGATGGTTGGCGGGCTGTGCCATCCCTAAGTTACCGAAGCCACTACAGAGAAGAGTGAGGGGAAGAGACAAAGGGAAAACATGCCGCGACAGTAGCGTGCCAAGAAGAAGAAGAACGAAAGAGGAAGGTCCACCCGGACACAGCCGACAAAACAAAGAATCCCGCCACCAATCTGCACGCTCCTTATACGGTTTCGTCGGAAACACGCAAAATAAGAGCTGCTCGGCGCGTCTCATGGCAGCAACCGCGAAGGTCGCCGAGGAGGCGGAGCGACTGCTGAAAGCGGGCGAGGTGCAGGAGGCCATCGACCTGTTCGACTCGGCCCTCGGCGCGGCCGGCGCCGGCACCGGCGCCGGCGGGCTGCTGCTGGGAAAGGGCCAGGCCCTGCTGGCAGCCGGGCGGCGGGCCGAGGCGGAGCGCTGCCTGGCGCGGGCGCTGGAGGAGGCGGGCACCGACGGGCAGCGGACGTTCATCCGGAACCTCCTGCTCCTGTCCGCCCAGGGGGCACCCGTGTCCACGGAGCACGTTGCACTCGCCGCTTCGGGGGACTCTTTGGTGTCTTCGCCGAACTGCCTGAACGGCGGCTGGTCGTCCGGCAGGCTCATTGTGAACGAAGGCATAGTCACGCCTGTGCCTGAGCCATGCGCGGCTCCGTCGTGCAGCGCCGGAGGGCTTCCCGCGTTTGCGGAAGAATTCACCGAGTTCGAGCGGGCGGTCGTTCTGCACGTGTCGAAGCACGGCGCCGGCGCGTGGGACCTGTACCGGGGCCCCGGCACCGCGTCCGCGGCCGACCTGCGCCAGATTTGGGAGCTGCTGCGCCCCGCGGTCGACGCGGCACTCGCCGTCGACCCGTCGATGCCCTGCGGGCACACCTGCGGCACGTGCCCTACCCGGCCCGCCTGCCAGCTGCACGGCGCGTTGGCCGATGTGGAAGACATCGGCGCCGGCCCCGTTGCCGCTGCGTGACCTTTCCGGTCGTTGTTGTTGCTGTTGTACAAACACCTGCTTTGTAGGAAATATTCGAGGAGGCTGCCACGTTGCGAAATCTGAAGGGAGGTGAATGTGCTGCAGCCCCACGAACTTGTTGCAGAGCTGGCACCTTCAGAATACAGCCTGCCCATCGGTTTCTCCGTCGCTCAACTCTCGCTTAGCGAGGTTAGATCTGTTCCGCTCTATCCCCGTGTTATCGTCATCCCATTGCTTTGCCCCTCCGAGAACTCGCGAGAACGCACGATGCCCCGTGTCAACTGAACGCCCATGAATTCCCAGGCACCCTCACATGTACTCCCTTGGACACCCGCCATCAAGGCCTCGGCACAAGCACGGTCGAGCCAGCCTCGCCGTTGGTAGCTCCAGCTTCCGAGGCTGAAGTACAACTGTAAGTATACTATTACAATACCCGTCCCGACGAGGCCCTACCACCACCACCACAACGGGAAAAAGACGAAGGGACCAACCCCGCGTGTCGTCTCCCCCCTTTCCTCCCAGGGGGAAGAAAAGCAAGCAACGAAATAAAAACACGGAGGCTGGAGCCAGGGAAAACGAAGCGGGACACACGAGAAGAAAAAAAGTGTGGCCGTGAAGGGCGTGAGGTGCGGCTGGATGATGCCGCATGCCCACCGTACCTAGGCTGAGGATGCAGCCTCGCCGTTGGTAGCAGCTTCCGAGGCTGGAGTAGCATACTACTACTAGGGCAACAACCAGGAACACACTGGTAGGTGAGCAGCGACACCTCCCGAAAGCGAGCCAAGGGCGAAGGACGTATCTGCGGCTGCTGCGGCAGTTGCCCGGTGGCAACGCCACACGCAGAACGCGGGGAAGGGGAACGTGTTTTCCCAACTACATTGAAGCCCCCTCGACCGTAGCATCCGAGGAAGGTGCAAACATGGAGGGTGCTACGGTAGCCGTGCACGGGTCTTGGGCGCGAAGGGCGGGTGTTTTGTGATCCGCCGCGAAGTTCTCTCCTGGTGCAGTCCGAAGAGACCGGCGTAGAGTTTCGGCTCACAGCCGGTTTCCTCGGGCGGCAACCCTAAGGGAGAGAGAGCGCCAGACACAATCCATCTTAAAAAAAAGGACCACACACCGTGTATACTACTACGATACCCGCCCCCGACGAGGCCTGACCACCACGACCACCACACAGGGGAAAAAGACGAAGGGACCAACCCCCCTTGTCGTCCCCCTCTCCCTCGCAGGGGGAAAAAAAGCAAACAACGAAATAAAACGGACGCCGTCCTCCCTGCACGAGAGGCTGGAGCCGGGGACAACGAAGTGGCACGCGAGAACGAAAAAAGTGTGGCCGTGAAGGGCGTGAGGTGCGGCTGGATGGTGCCGCATGCCCACCGTACCTAGACTGAGGGATGCAGCCTCGCCGTTGGACCCGGAGGCAGACCCGGCCTTCGCGCCGACGCCGGTCCGCAGTGCGAGCCGCGCCGGCCGCGCCGTCGGGTTCGTTCCGCGCTGGAACTTCACGTGGAAGTTCGCGGTCGTCATCGTCATCGTCCTGTACCAGGCGGTCACTCTGTTCGCGGTCCACCCGTCGGGGCACGAGCGGCAGTCGTACTTTAGGTGTGGGCGAACGTTCTTTTTGAGCCAGTCCTGGTGGTGGTGAGTCCACTCACCCCCTATCAGGACTGTTGTGGTTGGATTAGCCACAACATTTGCCCACAATGTCGTGGCTAGTGTGGTTAGTACCTTCTTTTTCCGTTGTGGCCAGGGGATTAGTTTCCGTTGCAGATTTAGACCGTCGGTCTAAATCGGCAAACCGGACTCGGCCGGGAAAAGCTGAGCCTCCGCTGCTGAGACCCAGCCGCTGCCGTTCAATTGTATTCAGCTTCGGGTCGGCAGGTTGCAGCTACCACTGTGCTTCATTACCGGGCCAAGGTCCTGTTTGACAGTTGAGTAACCCACACGAGCTAAGGCCCACACATGATAAGGGGGGCGGAATTATTTTTGCCCAATTTTTCCGTCGCGCCTTCGGCGCGATGTTGCGAAAAATAACGCTGAAAATGTTGTTGTAAGCACGGCGGTGCAGGTGCAGATACACCAAAACCGTGGACCTATTATCACAGGAATCATAGGAAAATAGGTCCCCAGGTCCACCCCTTCAGCTGCCTGACGAGACTGTCTGTTTACGATTTTGACTGTTTTTGGAGCGCGTCCCCATGATATATCGCGTCCCCATGATATATCGCGTCCCCATGATATATCGCGTCCCCATGATATATCGCGTCCCCATGATATATCGCGTCCCCATGATGTATCGCGTCCCAATAATATTATGGCACCCAACCCCACAGGGGACCCAGAAGCATTCGGAAACCCCCGAAAAGCTTGATCCAGAATGGTTGAAAAAACGCCCGCAAAATGTGTCGCCAAACTGACGGGGTGACCATAATTGACCCAAGAAGACCCCTCTTTTGCCGAACGAAGTTGTGGAGATGTGTCTGCTCAGCCCCAAGATGCCGCACATTGGCGAAAACGGCACCGAAACACCGCCCAAAACCACCCCAAAGTAACAGTCTAAATCTGCAAACCCCGGAAGCCTCAAACTAATACCCTGGTTGTGGCAGAAATGTGGCTCAGGAAAAAAAAAGTATCATCGAGCGAAAGAGAAAAAAAAAATAGCCGAAGGGCGCCCACCCAAGCAATCTCTGGACGGGGGAGACCCTGCCTGAAGGAATCAACCAGCCCCGGGTGGGCTAGTCTGACACAAGTTGTCAACGGGAAGAAGAAGAAGAAGAAGAAGAAGAAAAAGGCCGCTCCAGGAACGTGGCGGTCAACCACAGCTTGCAAAGCTTGAGTCGGAGGCAGCACAGTGCCACAACCCCGTCCGCTCTGCCCTGCGGCTGACCGTCTCGACGAGCTTGTGTTCAGCGCGAGCGCCAAGCCCCAAGGTGCGCCACGCCTTGATGCTTTAGTTTGGGAAATCGGTAGCCACTTGACCCGTAGGCCCGTGGCTCTGCAGTACCGCCGAACACGTGAAGCTTGGCTCCCGTGTAGCAGGCTTTCCCTGGTACCTATGTCAACGGGGGAAAAAAAAAAAAAAAAAAAAAAATCATCGATGTCCAGGGGTTTGGCATCAATTCCGCCGACGCGAACTTTTCCCCACGTGTGGGAAAGTTGTGCGTACTCAGTATGTCCCCCTCGTTGCCAGCTGCTATCGCAGCAGCTCATCGCAGTCAATCCATGCTAGCACAACCCCCCCCCCTGCGCTAGCCAGCGAGCTAGTCTCGAGACGACACCAACAACCCACAGCACGCTTTTCGGAAGCTCGCGGACAGAGAGCAGCGAAGAAGACTTTCTGAGCGCCCCCGTGGTATGCCATGTTCGTGGGGGGAAAGCGAGCGACGGTTCCGATTCCGTCCCCCAAACTTGTCACCAGCAACAGTTGCATCCGACGCGGGGTGCACCAAGCGAAAAGCTGGCATAGTGTGGCTCTCATCTGCTTACACAAAGGACTCCCCCCACAAACATGCATGAGAGGCAGTGTGAGCTTGAAATGCATGTACCACAAGGGGTAGGCTTGCATTGTCATAGGCTAGGGCATGAGAAGCAGTGTGAGCTTGAAATGCAGGTACCACAAGGGGTAGGCTTGCATTGTCATAGGGCATGGAGAGGCAGTGTCCTGCCTAAACATTTAACCAAGATTCTCCCACCCGAGCAACACGTAGCCCGACAAAAGAAGAGCAATTTCCAATTCCCGCAGGCACCCGACTATGCGACGGACACACCGGCCGTCGAGTTCGACCTCCCGTCTCGGCACGTGAAGGTCGACGCCGGCCGCGGGCACAGCAGCACCACCGGCAGCAGCAGCGGCAGCGGTGACGAGAAGAGGGGGGGATACATAAAAGCCGCCCAGTCGTACCTCGGGACGACCGACGACGCCGGCGGCTCCGCCGAGCAGGAGACGACAGCGGAGGTGGTGGCGGCCAGCGGCGAGAAGGTGAAGGTGGAGGAGAAGGACAAGGACACGGACAAGGAGAAGGAGAAGGAGAAGGGCCCGCGGGGGGGCCGTTACGCGTGGGTGTACAGATTCGTCGGGAGGGACGACATGACCCAGGATCAGTGGGAGGCGGCGATTGAGTACTACAACCGGTGCACGCCGCTCGCGGTGTTGTTCGGCTCGCTGGGCGCGACGTTCGGCTGCGGGTTGAGCTGCATCGGCGCCGGGATCGGCATCGTGTTCGGAGGCCAGTCGATGGCCATGCTCGGCCGAGACCGAAAATCCGAAGTCCTCCGCGGCATGATCCCCGTCGTCATGGCCGAGCTGCTCTCGATCTACGGGCTGATCACCGGCGTGTCGATCTCGCTGTCCGTCGGCAACAACAAACACGTGTACCCCCTCGGCGCCGGGTTCTTCCACCTGCTGTCCGGCCTCACGATCGGCTTCTCCTGCCTGGCTGGCGGGTTCTCCCTCGGCAAGTGCGGGCAGGCAATCAACAAGAGCATGATCACCAACCGAGAGGTCTTCTCGGCCGGGCTCCTGCTGTACATCTTCTCGGAGGCGCTCGCTTTGTACGGCCTCATCATCGGGTTGCTCATGAACGGCACGGCGGACGCGATTATAAGGTCGCAGTCGTGCGTTCCATCGTGGAGGTAGCCTGCTTGACGTTGCACCGTTTACGCATTTCGTATCTTTGCCTAGCCCCGGAACACAGCCGCAAGCCGGTTCATCTCCTGCTAGACTGTGATATACCGCGATACGCCGTGAAAGTTTGGAAGTATAATGCAGAATACCTGTGGCGATGGCCTGCTGTAGTCACTAGGTGACTACCTCTTCGATCGTACTGTGTCGTGCTTTAGGCGCTTGCGCTCATTCGGGTCATTGTCTTCGCGGTCGCTTTGCGTCCGTGGAAGCTTGAGGTTAGAATGCAAAGCATCTGTAGTGATAGTCTGCATGCACCAATGATAAACAGCAGCGGGCAAGTTCCACGGTACATGGGTTGACTGGCTCATAGACCGCAAACATCCTTAACCTGCAGAAATGCGCTTGCTGGAACGACGTAGAATCCCCGGAGTCCCAGCAGCCCTTCTCGTCTCTTTAATGGAGGGAGTCAAGGAGCAGCCGGCGATCATTCTAATGAACTAATGCGCTTGCTGGAACAATGGGATACCCTCCGATGTCCCACCAGCTGACCAGCTCTTTCCCCCTTCTCCAACCACAAGTATGTGTTCACTGCAGTTCGCGTCTTGCTGGGAAGAGGTGAGAGTAAAATGTTTGACACATTTGAACATGCCTGCTCACCATTAACCTGGAATTCCTTTTGTACCAGCAAAGAAAAAAGAAGAGCACACAAAGAAACGGTCGCCCGAAGACGATGTTGCAGGCACTCGTCTTCCCAACGAATACCGCGACACGTGCCCTCTCGTTGTGATTTCTTCGAATGCGAAGAGACCAGCGAAAGCGTCGAGAAGAGTCGATTGCGCGTCCATCTATCTATCCTAATATCTACCCTACGGCGCTTTCATCTTGATGAAGGTATCGGTTGCGAGCACTCGCCGTTGATTGGCTAGGCCAAGAGGCACCGGAGGGAAGGTAAAACAGAGCAAGCCAAAGGAAGCCTGAACCTACGCGCAATTTGACTCTGGAGGCCTGGGCCGCACGCTCTTGCTGCAACCAGCGCCAAGACTGGAAGGGGCGATAAACTGGGAAGAAAGGTGAGCAAACAAGTGGGTCCAGCAGCAGGACGGTCCGCAAGCTTTTCCACTCTCGGAACGAGTGGAGAAGAACCCATCGTCCTTCTCCAGACAAACAATGTTTCCACCTGACGTGCATTCAGCGCCGAAGCTAGCTTGCTCGTGTGTGTGTGGGCGTGTGTTGTGGACCCGTTTTTATGTGGTGCCTTCCTGTGCGAGGCCCACGTGTGCGCGTGTGTTTAAGTTCAGGGCTTTGAGTGGGTATCGTCTGAATCGAAGTATAGCCCACTTGTCACTTTCACCAGTCGGCTTTGAGTTTCCGACACGCTGCTTTTGGGTCCTGTGACTCCTCCGAAGGGTGGGTGGGGCGGGATCCCTCGGGGGATAGAGCGTGGGAGGCTGTCAGCTTCTCCATCCGGCGCTCGGGTCAAGACTTCTGTTTTCATCTTGCGGCGTTAGCTGCACGGGGTTTTCGGCCCCGGGCAACAGCTGAGAGTCTTTACACAGGCGGCACATCTCACCCGAGGATGGCAAGCTCTCATGAGCTTGGCCTGACTAGCTGTTCCAAACTTCTGGTGCAAGCACCCGCATGGTCGGCAGCCGCCACCTGGGTCACAGTTTTGAGTCCTGTTCCGAGACTCGCTCGCACGGGGAAGTGGCGCGAATCACTCATCGCCTAGCTTTCTGCAATGCCGACGACTGCTACCCCTGTGCGCGGGTGTGCGCAATGGTAGTTGTTTGGCTTTCGTTCAATGAAAAACCGACGGGCTGTCGTGCTCAATAGTCCCTAGAGCAACCTACATTAACTCCAAACCAGACACAAAGAAGACAAAAAGAAGAAGGAAAAAGAGAAGAAAAAAAAACACAACCCGCTACACCTTCCCGTTTCTCTCTCCGACAAGAAACTAAGGAAACCAGGCTTCAACTCAAATCAAAAGAAGAAGAGAAAGGTAGAAAAAGAAAGCACAAAAAAAAAAAGGCCAAACTCTAACTCACTCGCATCGTTCTAAAACTCCACACGTCAAAAAGGAGTAAGCGCACACAAACAGAAGAAATAAAATTAAAAAAAACAGAAACAAAACAAAACAAAACAAAACCACAACAAAGAAAACAAACCCAGAAACAACACTAAAACCCGTCACAGCCAAGAAAAGGCTCGTCAAAAAAGAGAAACAAAGCAAGCGCTCCTCCTTCCGCCCCCGTAGTTAATTCTTCTTATCTGTTCTCGGTTCTTGGGTTTAGGAACAAAAAAAAAACACACAAAAAAAAAAAAAAGCACACGCACCCAACACAACGAACAAACAAAGCAAGATGCTGGGAGAAATCAAGTGCGGAGCCTGCGGCCGCATGGGCCACGGCTTGTGCTCGGGCTGCGGGAGCGTCGCGGTGTGGGCGGTGAAGGACGGCGTGCGGCTGAGGATCAGCCCGGGGCCGGGGAGCCCGTTTTCGGGGCTTTGCCTGGAGCCGAGCCAAGGCGTCGTGGTGATGCGGCCGCCGGAGTGCGGGTACTGCCTGGTGCAGTCGATCGATGGACGGATCAAGGGCTGGGCGCAGGTTGCCGTCCTCCACCTGTCGTCGTTCCTCGTCCGCGCGAAGATGGCGTCCGCCGCCGCCGCCGGCAAGCCGCTGTGCAACGCATCCGGCACCGCCCTCCCGGCTCCGGTGCAGATGATGAACACACCGCCCACCAGCCCGCCCCCCACGCCGCAGATCCGCATGGCCCCCGCCTGCAAACCGGCGTCTCCCGTCCCCTCCCTCCCGCAGTCCCACCGCACCCAGTCTCCGACGGTTTGTTCGAGTGACGAGGGCTGCGAGTCGGAAGTAACGTGCAGCTCGGCCAGCTCGTCGTTCCGCAGCAGCGTCAGCTTCCAAGACGCGCTCAACAGCACCGCCAGCCTCCGCAACAGCCACAAAGCGCTGAACCTCGACGGGTCCGTGACCCTGCGCCCCGGCCACCACAAGTTCGCGAACTCAGACAGCACCGCCAGCCTGCGGTGCAGCCACAAGGGTTTGAATCTGGACATTCCGACTCTCCCGGTGTCCCGCAACAGCTCGCTGCTGGCCGCGCCGTCGCCGCTGTCTCGGACGCTGACGCCAATCGCGCCGCTGGTGGTCCCGACAGCGAACGCGGTCCAGTCTCCGCCGATCCTGCCGGCCGACAACACGATGGGCGCGCGGCGGCCGTCGCTGCCGTCGGACAAGCCGCCGCTCGCGGCGCCGCCGCTGATGGTGCCGTCGGCGGCGCTCGCCAACAAGCTCGCCCGGGCCGCCGCCGGTAAAAAGCACAGGAAGACCGCGAAGCTGGGCAACGCGCTGCACGGCAAGCCGGCCGCGCCGCAGGCGGGCAAGCCGGCGACCGACTGCGCCGCCGCCGTGAGCCCGCCGATGCACCCCCGTGTCGTGGTCGACTCGTCGGACTCGGAGCCCGGGGCGAACACCTCGTCGCAGGACGACTGCCACAGCGACACTAACACGACGGCGAGCTTTTGCGAGGCAATTCGCCCGCAAGACTCCGCCGCGGACGACGACATCGTCCCCCTGCAGGACCTCGAAAACGTCCTCCGTGTCATCCACGAGATGACAGCGTGAGTCGCACGCACGCACACACACACACACACAACACCCACCCGCCGACGCGTTCGCACGCACACCGCGTCTAGAGATCGGGATGACACCGTCCATTCTCACACATGCATCGTTCATGAATATCAACCTTAACGACCGTGAGCGGCGTAACAAAGCAAAACAAAACAAAAAAAGGCAACGCAAAACACCAGACGTATTTTTAAAAAAAAAAAAAATGTCAGAAGATGGATTATACACGTTTGCATACCTTGCCCAAAGAAGAGAAAAAAAAAATAAAACAAAGCAGCACAAAAACAAAAATATTGCCGGAAACACAAAAAATTGAAACTCCGCAAGGGAGGAGGGGCGTCCGGAAATGGCTGAGAGGCAGCTCGAAAGCTACGTCTGTCGCCGTGTGCGGAGGACCTGTTCTGTATCTTGAAAAGAACGCCCTCTCTCAAGGCAAGTGCATCTGTACACGTTGCGGGATCGCCGGAAGACACAAAAAAAAAACATGTACATCAACCTCGGGTGGTTGTCGGCAACACAGAGTTAAGCCGGTCCATCCCTATCTCCTGGAACTGCATCGAATTGCCTGGAGCTGCATTCTTCTGTCTATCACAGTCTATCAGGAGGGGATGGACCGGCTTACAAAGGAGGAAAAAGGGCACAGGACGCACTAGGCTTGCGCGTCCTCCGGGATCGTCTACAACATCCCGGGGCTGGAAAAATTGCGAACGAACTCTCAGGCGGACGTCGAAAAGAAAGGTAAAAATCCCATTTTACAAAAGAAGAAAAAAGCAACGAAAAAAAAACAGTCCCGTCTGACCTCCCGGAGTTTCCTCTGGGCCTACCCTCCAAGAAATACCGGGTGATGGAGCTGGCTTGTAGTCCGTTTTGTTCGTTCTTATCTTTTTCTGTGAACACGCTCTGGTACCCCACCCACCGCAAAGAAGTCAGTGAGGGGAGAGCCTGCCGTGTGCGTGGTTCAATTGTCAAAACATGTGGCAAAATCCACATCGCCAGTGCGCGCAAAAAACGGAGCAAAAAAGAAGGGGGGGGAAACAAAGAAGGGAAAAAAGAAGGAGCTTCTCTCGTTTTCTCATTTATTCGTGTTTCTTTTTTTAATGCTACAGAGTTAGACTGAAAAGGAACACTTCCGGAACAACGAAACCATCGAAGAAAGAGAGCTGGTACTTGAGGTTACTGTGGGTACTGGAGTATAGCGTTTGCGCACTGCGAGTTTGGGATGAGGTAGGTCTGTACAAAGCAATGCAAGGTCCATCACCTGCCTCATTCTCAAGAGAGATTTATACTCTGTGCACGCGAATGCCAGATATTTTGCTTTGGATTTTCATCATCTTCGATCAGGTTGATGCTGACCGTTGCTTCCTTGACAGCGCAAGCCCGGAAATGTTCTTGCGGTAGCAGTGTTGTGTCCTGAACACTAGTGTTCACTAAGAAAACCACCCCCACCACATTCCTTGTTCCTGGTACAGCCAGGACTGGGTGGGCGTCAAGAAAATGGGGGGAAAATGGTTCTAAGAAAAAGAAACAGTCAAGAAAGAGGGGGAAAGGGTGCAAAAAAAAAAAAAACCGACCGCTTGGCACACAAGAAACAGTCCAAGAAAATCAACCCAAAGTCAATCGTCGAAGAGACACCCAGACCACGCGATCGTCGGTACCCAACAAGAAAAAGAAGCAAACCAAGCCGGATTGATCGGCAACGCACAACCCAGCCTCAAATCACTGTGGGCAACCAATCCACAACTTTCTCCCTCTGAGTTTCGCTAGAACATAGCTAACCAGCGGGGCGCCTCTGTCGGGCGGCAAACGTGCGTTTCTTCTCTCCGACGTGCCAATACTGCGAGACAAAGCACGAGAGAGGTGCAGGGGGGGGATGAAACGGCTTAAAAAAGAAATCACTTGCGCCTCCGACGATTTAAGAGGTGCATTCTGCACCCAAAAAAAAAAAAAAAAAAAAAAATGTGTGAACGCCAAGCAACTCCAAAAAAACAATAAGGGAAATCCAAAAGTCCCAAACGCCCACACGGGCTTGTAGGGAAAAATTGGTTGATTGTCGGCAAAACAAAGCACAAGTTAAAAGAAGCAAACGGGGAAACGGCATTTTTTCCGGGGACAAAAAAAATCCAAGTTTTTTTTCTTGGGGGCCGTTGGCCCCGCGGCAGCGTTTACCAAAAAGACACAAGGTTTTGACCCTGCATGCCATGCAGTTGAACCCCCCGCAGCAGGGCTCTGGGCATGAAGTCGCCACCCGAAGCTTAATCAAATCGGCAGCCGACGCGCACACTTTGTGTCACTCGCAGGCTATCACAGGCAATACCAGCAGAACGCCCGAAACACGACACGGTACGATCAAGAAGGTAGTCACTTAGTGACGAATGCAGGCTACGATCGCTGGCGAGGAACATCTCTAAATCTCGGAACAAATAACCTTTTCAAAACCCCGGATCCTCGAGCACTGCCACTGTGAAAAAAAGCTGTTTCCCCGGTCGCAATTGAAACAACAAAGTGAGAAACAGGGATTTATACGCCGGTCTAGATGGGCGGGTCACCCGTCCATCCTCAAAAAAAAGAAAAAAAAAAACCCACGGGCTGGCGGGTGTGG
>JAPJBO010001927.1:0-25312 GCA_030068145.1 Diplonema papillatum
TTTCCCCTCTTCTGCATGAGAGATGGCAGCAAGTGGGAAGCCCTGGCCAAGTGAGGCCACCTGAAATCCGGTACCAAAATCTGGAACCCACTTTTCCCCTCTTCTGCATGAGAGAAGGCAGCAAGTGGGAATCCCTGGCCAGGTGAGGCCACCTGAAATCCGGTACCAAAATCTGGAATCCACTTTTCCCCCCTTCTGCATGAGAGAAGGCAGCAAGTGGGAAGCCCTGGCCAAGTGAGGCCACCTGAAATCCGGTGCCAAAATCTGGAATGAGAGAAGGCAGCAAGTGGGAAGCCCTGGCCAAGTGAGGCCACCTGAAATCCGGTACCAAAATCCCGCCCGGGCGGGAACCAAAATGTGCTCACTTTTTCTTTGGGAGCCAGCAGCAACAGATCGGCAGGTGTTAGAATGCATGGAAAAATCCACTTTACCCCCTTCTGCTTGAGAGCTGCGTGTGGCAGGGAAACCCTTGGCAGGAGAGACCATGGAATCCAACTTGCTTCCCTTTTGTCTTCGGGCTGTCAGAAATAGCGAGGCCTGCAAACCCGGGGGGGCCGCACAATATCCACCTTACCCACTTTACAGCCTTCTTCTTGGGAGCTGTCAGAAACAAGGGGTCATAAAGAACCAAATGTGCTTACTTCTGCTTGGGGCTGAACAAAATCCACTGCAACCCACTTTGCTTGAGAGCCACCTGGAAGAAGGTACCTTTCCATGTTCGGCCTGCTGCGAGAGGAGCGCAAAGAAGAAGGAGAAGGAGGAGAAGGAGAAGGAGGAGAAGGAGAAGGAGGAGAAGGAGAAGGAGGAGAAGGAGAAGGAGGAGAAGGAGAAGGAGGAGTATGTAAGGGCTATGCTCTCCAAGGCAATGTTTGATAAAAGAAAGGCCAGGCCCCTTCAAGAGGGACCTGGCCAAGCCAAAATAGCAGCCCTTAGGCTGTCAAGGTGTGTTAAAGTACCAATAAAGTACAGAAACTGTAGCTTTTAAATCGTTGGTTGATCCAAAATTTTAAGGAAAAGAAACAGGGGCGGTCGGGCAGTGCCAGCGCCACAGGAAAACAGACCCTGGAAGGAAAAGGAGAAGGGAGAAGGAGGAGAAGGAGAAGGAGAAGGAGAAGGAGAAGGAGAAGGAGAAGGAGAAGGAGAAGGAGAAGGAGAAGGAGAAGGAGAAGGAGAAGGAGAAGGAGAAGGAGGTGGGTGGGATGGAGGTAGGGGGAAAGGGATGGTAAAAAAGATGGGTGTGCCACTCCTGGATGTAGTGCAGCTCCAGGGCAACACGTGTGGCGGACTCTGAGTTGCCTCAGAGCTACCCGCCACCCCCGTGAAAAATTCACATAATATCTCAGCACACAAGTGTGCTGTATCAGATATTAAGCTGATAAGAACAGATACTACACTTGATCTTAGCCAAAAGGCCGAGAAGGTATGCCCAGAATCAGGAGAAAGCAAAAGCAGGTTGTGGATGATCAAGTGCGGATGATGCATGCTGAAGACACGAAACAAGAAAAAGGGTGGGCCAGGGGGCATTGACCTGAACAGATCTTGATGCCGCAAACCCGCAAATCCAACCAAGGTCGAGTCGAGGGGGGGAAGCAAGGAAAGAAGGGTGTTTGATGTTTGATGTTCCCTTTGGGGGGTGCACAATTGGGGCAAGGGAAAAGAGAAAAAGAGGATACAACACCTGGGGTTCCCACGTGATCACTCACCGCAGTACTAGTCAGGCCTGCTGGTGCTTAACTTCCCAAATCAGGCGGGATGGGGTGCTTTCACCAGAGTATGGTCGTATCCAATTGGAGGAAAAATCAAAACACACCGTGCACAGGCATCCGGTGATTTTTTTTTTGGGACCCCTACCACTTGAAGAAGGACATCCTGCTCGATAATCTCAAATGGCGGTGTTAACATTCCACGGAAAGAATCGTTCGCGATTCAAGAAGAGGGATGCCGATTAGAATGAGTATGAATGGCATACCACGTGCTCGAAAGACATGGAGGGAATGCAAAATGAATCGGTCATGTGCCAATGAAAATGCAAAAGTCAAGAAGCAACATGTTGGGGCACATTTGCAACTATTTGAATAAAAGAAAGGCCAGGCCCCTTCAAGAGGGACCTGGCCAAGCCAAAATAGCAGCCCTTAGGCTGTCAAGGTGTGTTAAAGTACCAATAAAGTACAGAAACTGTAGCTTTTAAATCGTTGGTTATCCAAAATTTTAAGGAAAAGAAACAGGGGCGGTCGGGCAGTGCCAGAGCCACAGGAAAACAGACCCTGGAAGGAAAAGGAGAAGGAGAAGGAGGAAGACTTTGCGACCAAATCTGGCCACGAAGCCTTGACTTGGCCTTCTTTGGCGGAAAGCACACCAAACCCAACTCTCCTAACGTGCTTAGACCATGTGCTCATTTCTAGTGCGGGTTTGCGGGTTTGCGGGTTTGCGGGTTTGCGGGTTTGCGGGTTTGCGGGTTTGCGGGTTTGCGGGTTTGCGGGTTTGCGGGTTTGCGGGTTTGCGGGTTTGCGGGTTTGCGGGTTTTTGCGGGTTTGCGGGTTTGCGGGTTTGCGGGTTTGCGGGTTTGCGGGTTTGGCGCGGTTTGCGGGTTTGCGGGTTTGCGGGTTTGCGGGTTTGGGTTTTGCGGGTTTGCGGGTTTGCGGGTTTGCGGGTTTGCGCGGGTTTGCGGGGTTGCGGGTTTGCGGGTTTGCGGGTTTGCGGGTTTGCGGGTTTGCGGGTTTGCGGGTTTGCGGGTTTGCGGGTTTGCGGGTTTGCGGGTTTGCGGGTTTGCGGGTTTGCGGGTTTGCGGGTTTGCGGGTTTGCGGGTTTGCGGGTTTGCGGGTTTGCGGGTTTGCGGGTTTGCGGGTTTGCGGGTTTGCGGGTTACTCCCTACCTTTTGCGAAATTGCGGGTCAAAACTGTACCGGTGGAGGAATGTTTTTTTAAACTTTCAAAATCTGAAAATTATAGCACCGATGAATCCAGATTTTTCGGGAGGTTTCAGACCAGTTACGGGTTTTTGGTTTTGACCATTATTCGATCTACGAATGGCCCTCTGAAACTTGAAAAATCGACTTTTGGGTCTGAGTGGCCTCGTTGAGGCCGAATCACATTTAAAGGATAGACGGAATGAACTCATCGGATCGATCCGGATTCAAACCTACTACGGGTTCCTGATTTTGGCCAGTATTCGTCCAATGTTTTGATTCACAAAGTTAAGGGCATATGACCCTTCTATAGGAAACACTACCAAAACCACTGCCAACAGCACCTCATAGGAACGAATGGCTGAGATCCCCCCCCCCCAACCCAAATATCAGTAAAAATCCAAAGTGGGGTCTCTTTTTCGTGCAATTGACTCACGGAGCTTGTTGGGGACATACCCCAAAAATCCGATTTTTGGTCAATTCCCCGAAGTTGGGTTTTTTGGGGACCAGGGACTGGGGACCCAGTTGCACAAGGATCTTTCAAATGCAGTGTTTCCTTTGCTTCAGATGTTGGTCAACCAACGATTTAAAAGCTACAGTTTCTGTACTTTATTGGTACTTAAACACCCTGAATGGCAGTTTGCCTATGCTTACAGTGAGCCTTGGCTTCCTTTGTGGGAGCTTTGGCCTTCTTTTGATTCTTTGGAAGGAAAGTCTGAAGGGAATGCCCTATGGGCATATTGTGCCATAGCCTTGGTTACCTTTGGGTTGCCTTGGCTTTCTTCTGAACAAAATGGTTTCAAGGGAAAAAGTTCTCCTGAAATTGACCAGAAATCTTCTCATGAAATCCACTTTACCCCTCTTCTGCATGAGAGATGGCAGCAAGTGGGAAGCCCTGGCCAAGTGAGGCCACCTGAAATCCGGTACCAAAATCTGGGACCCACTTTTCCCCTCTTCTGCATGAGAGAAGGCAGCAAGTGGGAATCCCTGGCCAGGTGAGGCCACCTGAAATCCGGTACCAAAATCTGGAATCCACTTTTCCCCCCTTCTGCATGAGAGAAGGCAGCAAGTGGGAAGCCCTGGCCAAGTGAGGCCACCTGAAATCCGGTGCCAAAATCTGGAATGAGAGAAGGCAGCAAGTGGGAAGCCCTGGCCAAGTGAGGCCACCTGAAATCCGGTACCAAAATCCCGCCCGGGCGGGAACCAAAATGTGCTCACTTTTTCTTTGGGAGCCAGCAGCAACAGATCGGCAGGTGTTAGAATGCATGGAAAAATCCACTTTACCCCCTTCTGCTTGAGAGCTGCGTGTGGCAGGGAAACCCTTGGCAGGAGAGACCATGGAATCCAACTTGCTTCCCTTTTGTCTTCGGGCTGTCAGAAATAGCGAGGCCTGCAAACCCGGGGGGGCCGCACAATATCCACCTTACCCACTTTACAGCCTTCTTCTTGGGAGCTGTCAGAAACAAGGGGTCATAAAGAACCAAATGTGCTTACTTCTGCTTGGGGCTGAACAAAATCCACTGCAACCCACTTTGCTTGAGAGCCACCTGGAAGAAGGTACCTTTCCATGTTCGGCCTGCTGCGAGAGGAGCGCAAAGAAGAAGGAGAAGGAGGAGAAGGAGAAGGAGGAGAAGGAGAAGGAGGAGAAGGAGAAGGAGGAGAAGGAGAAGGAGGAGAAGGAGAAGGAGGAGTATGTAAGGGCTATGCTCTCCAAGGCAATGTTTGATAAAAGAAAGGCCAGGCCCCTTCAAGAGGGACCTGGCCAAGCCAAAATAGCAGCCCTTAGGCTGTCAAGGTGTGTTAAAGTACCAATAAAGTACAGAAACTGTAGCTTTTAAATCGTTGGTTATCCAAAATTTTAAGGAAAAGAAACAGGGGCGGTCGGGCAGTGCCAGCGCCACAGGAAAACAGACCCTGGAAGGAAAAGGAGAAGGGAGAAGGAGGAGAAGGAGAAGGAGAAGGAGAAGGAGAAGGAGAAGGAGAAGGAGAAGGAGAAGGAGAAGGAGAAGGAGAAGGAGAAGGAGAAGGAGAAGGAGAAGGAGGTGGGTGGGATGGAGGTAGGGGGAAAGGGATGGTAAAAAAGATGGGTGTGCCACTCCTGGATGCAGTGCAGCTCCAGGGCAACACGTGTGGCGGACTCTGAGTTGCCTCAGAGCTACCCGCCACCCCCGTGAAAAATTCACATAATATCTCAGCACACAAGTGTGCTGTATCAGATATTAAGCTGATAAGAACAGATACTACACTTGATCTTAGCCAAAAGGCCGAGAAGGTATGCCCAGAATCAGGAGAAAGCAAAAGCAGGTTGTGGATGATCAAGTGCGGATGATGCATGCTGAAGACACGAAACAAGAAAAAGGGTGGGCCAGGGGGCATTGACCTGAACAGATCTTGATGCCGCAAACCCGCAAATCCAACCAAGGTCGAGTCGAGGGGGGGAAGCAAGGAAAGAAGGGTGTTTGATGTTTGATGTTCCCTTTGGGGGGTGCACAATTGGGGCAAGGGAAAAGAGAAAAAGAGGATACAACACCTGGGGTTCCCACGTGATCACTCACCGCAGTACTAGTCAGGCCTGCTGGTGCTTAACTTCCCAAATCAGGCGGGATGGGGTGCTTTCACCAGAGTATGGTCGTATCCAATTGGAGGAAAAATCAAAACACACCGTGCACAGGCATCCGGTGATTTTTTTTTTGGGACCCCTACCACTTGAAGAAGGACATCCTGCTCGATAATCTCAAATGGCGGTGTTAACATTCCACGGAAAGAATCGTTCGCGATTCAAGAAGAGGAATGCCGATTAGAATGAGTATGAATGGCATACCACGTGCTCGAAAGACATGGAGGGAATGCAAAATGAATCGGTCATGTGCCAATGAAAATGCAAAAGTCAAGAAGCAACATGTTGGGGCACATTTGCAACTATTTGAATAAAAGAAAGGCCAGGCCCCTTCAAGAGGGACCTGGCCAAGCCAAAATAGCAGCCCTTAGGCTGTCAAGGTGTGTTAAAGTACCAATAAAGTACAGAAACTGTAGCTTTTAAATCGTTGGTTGTCCAAAATTTTAAGGAAAAGAAACAGGGGCGGTCGGGCAGTGCCAGAGCCACAGGAAAACAGACCCTGGAAGGAAAAGGAGAAGGAGAAGGAGGAAGACTTTGCGACCAAATCTGGCCACGAAGCCTTGACTTGGCCTTCTTTGGCGGAAAGCACACCAAACCCAACTCTCCTAACGTGCTTAGACCATGTGCTCATTTCTAGTGCGGGTTTGCGGGTTTGCGGGTTTGCGGGTTTGCGGGTTTGCGGGTTTGCGGGTTTGCGGGTTTGCGGGTTTGCGGGTTTGCGGGTTTGCGGGTTTGCGGGTTTGCGGGTTTGCGGGTTTGCGGTTTTGCGGGTTTGCGGGTTTGCGGTTTTGCGGGTTTGCGGGTTTGCGGGTTTGCGGGTTTGCGGGTTTGCGGGTTTGCGGGTTTGCGGGTTTGCGGGTTTGCGGGTTTGCGGGTTTGCGGGTTTGCGGGTTTGCGGGTTTTCGGGTTTGCGGGTTTGCGGGTTTGCGGGTTTGCGGGTTTGCGGGTTTGCGGGTTTGCGGGTTTGCGGGTTTGCGGGTTTGCGGGTTTGCGGGTTTGCGGGTTTCGGGTTTGCGGGTTTGCGGGTTTGCGGGTTTGCGGGTTTGCGGGGTTCCGGGTTTGCGGGTTTGCGGGTTTGCGGGTTTGCGGGTTTGCGGGTTTTGCGGGTTTGCGGGTTTGCGGGTTTGCGGGTTTGCGGGTTTGCGGGTTTGCGGGTTTGCGGGTTTGCGGGTTTGCGGGTTTGCGGGTTTGCGGGTTTGCGGGTTTGCGGGTTTGCGGGTTTGCGGGTTTGCGGGTCCGGGGGGGCTGCCTTGTTGCTGGTGGCTTGCTTCTGCTGCTGCCTTGCTGGTGCTGCCTTGCTGCGGCTGCCTTGCTGCTGCTGCTGCCTTGCTGATGCCGCCTTGCCGCTGCCATCGCGATGCTGCCGCCTTGCCGCTGTGCCGCTGCTATCGTGCTGCTGCTGCCTTGCCGCTGCTGCCTTGTTGCTGGTGGCTTGCTTCTGCTGCTGCCTTGCTGGTGCTGCCTTGCCGCGGCTGCCTTGCTGCTGCTGCTGCCTTGCTGCTGCTGCTGCCTTGCTGATGCCGCCTTGCCGCTGCCATCGCGATGCTGCCGCCTTGCCGCTGTGCCACTGCTGCCTTGCTGCTGCTGCCTTGCTGCTGCCTTGTTGCTGCTGCCTTGCTGCGGCTGCCTTACTGCGGCTGCCTTACTGCGACTGCCTTGCTGTGGCTGCCTTGCTGCGGCTGCTGCCTTGCTGCTGCTGCCTTGCCGCGGCTGCCTTCCGGATGCCGCCTTGCCGCTGCTGTCGTGCTGCTGCTGCCTTGCCGCTGTTGCCTTGCCGCAGCTGCCTTGCTGCTCGTGTCTTCCCGCAGCTGTCTTGCTTCTGCTGCTGCTGCCTTGCCGGGCAGCCTTGCTGCTGCTGCTGCTTTCTTGCCGACCTTTTTTACGCCTGGGAAGGGTAGCTGCGCAGTTCGGAGGCCAGATACAAAGTTAGGGGCTTTCACCCACAGCAAAGGAACTGCTTGCCTTGGCCGCGTTTCGAAAAACACGTTTCCAGGGGACACCGCGAGGAGGTGGCAAGTCAGATTTTGTCCCCCAACCCCAAGACCACCCAGGGGAGGCAACTGTTGCATGTCGAAATGGGGAGGGCACGTTCTCCCGAAGTTGCGACCGAAAGAACGTCGTTCGTAGGAGCTTCGAATTCCTGTGACGGTTTCGTTGGATGCATCGGTCAAAATATCAACAAAATATGCACCCATAGCTCTGACAGAACTCGGAACTTCACATACCTTGACTGCTTCCACACGAACTCTCGAACACCAGATTTTTCAAGCACAACTCCGACCCGAACCATCTTGTGAATTTCTTTTCTTCTTCTAGTTCCTGTTTGCGTTGTGTGTGCTGAATCCTGTTTTCTTTCGAGTCGGCCTCTTCACACAAGAGGCCGAACCTGGACAAGAAGGCCCACATCGAAGCACTAAGAATCCATCAAATGCACGAGGGGGCCCGCAGGGCCACCGAGTGCGGGTTACTATATAATTATGTGGCTTGTCCGTCTGTCTGTCTGTCTCGTCACAATGAAAAATTCCAAGCAAAAATTTCACCTTTGTCAAAAAAAAATTCTGAAAAACTCAAAATTCAGAATCCAGTTTCTATTGGTTTTCCTATGAACCAGACCCGCAAACCAGCCATTTTTTGGCAGCATCCAATTCCACAGGTCAGGTTACTATATAATTATGTGGCTGTCTGTCTGTCTGTCTGTTCGTCACAATGAAAAATTCCAAGCAAAAATTTCACCTTTGTCAAAAAAAAATTCTGAAAAACTCAAAATTCAGAATCCAGTTTCTATTGGTTTTCCTATGAACCAGACCCGCAAACCAGCCATTTTTTGGCAGCATCCAATTCCACAGGTCAGGTTACTATTTTTTTTTTTTTTTTTTTTTTTTTTTTTTTTACGCCGCTCCACCCGGCACTTGGGACCCCGTAACGCGCTCATGGGGGTTCCATTTTCATGGGCGCGGAAACCAAACGGGAAAAGAGGAAAATTCCACCACGAATACACAAGCATGTCCGCCTTACTCTATTTTACTGGGGGCTGTTTTGGTTTTGGTGGCGTACCACCAGCCCTTTTCGTCCTGTGGTGGCGAGCCGCCCACATGACCTTGCATTTTTGTGTTCTCTTTTTTTTTTTTCCCTTGCGTATTGGCCTGTTTGTGTATTCGCGTTTTGAAGGTGGTGGGGGGGGAAATGGTAAACATACTGAAAAACACGGCATACCTTGGCTGGAAAAGAGAGATATATAAATAAGAGGAAGGGCATTCCGTGCATAAAAAGAAACGGAAAAATAGGGGAGCGAGGAGGAGGAGGAAGAGGAGGGACAACCAAAAAATAAAGAGAGGGAATTGAAGCCCTCTTTTTTTCTCCCCTTTCCAGAAGGGACACAAACAAAAAAGTGTGTGAGTGAGATGGCGAGAGTGGGTGCAAGAGAGAGAGTGAGAGAGTGAGGGAGAGAGAGTGGGAGTAGAACGGACCATGGGAGGGAGTAACGGGGTGCCAAGGGGAGGAGGAAAAACAAAACATACCGAAAAGGAAAGTGATGGGTGGGGGGGAAAATGACTCTTGGGTTGTAGTTGGGGGCCTGGGGGGGAGCATGCCAGCAGTGGGGGTTGGTGGGCTCATTTTTGGTCCCTCACGCACAGGACATGAGCTGACCTCGTCAGCACTGGCCAATTGACCTTGCGCACTCTCTGTGGACGATCCGTGCTGACGATGTGGGCCGAGCCCCCGACAAACCTGGCCAACACCCACTGGGCCCTCGGGTTCTTCGGCCCTACTATGGCGGCGGTGCCTTCCTGGTACTCGAGCTCCGCTCCATCCGTGAGCTCGAGACCTAGCAAATCTCGCGCTGCTTTTCGGAGGGTGTTGACCGTGAACCACCCCTCCTCCTGCGGTTTTTCTGCCAGGGCTTGGATGTCGTGCTCCCGGGCTGTTGTGTAGAGCCACGTCTGGATTCGGAACAAGTCGATAAAGTTCGCCCTGTCTCTCTGCCACTCATCCGCCAGCCAGTTCAGGGCTGCCCATCCGCTCTCCCCTCCTCTGTTGCCCTCTGCTGGCTGCGTGTGGAGACTCCTTGGGAACCGGGTACCAACTGACTCTGGGACTTTGACTCTGCGCCACTCATCCGGGGGTCTTTGGCGAGTTTTGCGACTGCGTGGGCGGTGAGGGCTTCCTCTTCTTCCAGAGCCTTTGCACGGCGGAAGGCCAAGCCTTCTTCTCTGTCTATGTCCATCTCCTCGGTCGTGCTGGGGGGAGCTACTTCTTCATCCTCTGTAAGGTCGATGACTTCCCACGTGCCCTCCGGTCCTCTTGCTCTCTTCGGTACCCCCCGGATTCGACTTGGGAGTGTGCCTTCTCCTTCAGCAGTGTCTCCCCGGTCCGAGCTCCTTTTCCTCCGCCTGTTGAAAACTGCTCCTCCTTCTGCGTCCATGTCGGGCACTCCCTTAGCTGGGGTCAACCCCCTTGCTGCCGTACTCTGAGGCTCTGAGGTGTCCAGCCCTGCCGCAGCTTCTTCAGGCTCGGTGTCCGGAACAGGGGCCCGGGGGGTATCAGGGGGGGACTCATGAAAGGCCTGCCCGTCCGCCTTCTCCTCCGATCCAGTTCCCCTCGACTTTGTGGCTATCCGTGGACCTGTCGACAGGGAGTTGGGCTCGCCCGACTCCGAGCTCAGTGAATCCCTTTCGATGTCCCCGGCTGCCTCGGCTTCGTGCCTCCTGCCTTGTGAGGCTCTGTCTGCCACCCTTCTCCTCGTTGCCTCCACGAACCTCGCGAGGAGTTCCTCCGGGCTTGGCCCCTTGACTCCGGGCCTGTTGCCAGCCGGCTCGGGCCCATCCACCGTCGACGGCGTGCCATCTCTCCTCTCTGTGTCCTTCGAGGTCTCGGGCTGCTCAGGGGCCGGCTGGTATACTAAAAGAAAGGTGTCCGTCCCCTCGAACCTCGGCACGGACGAAAAACTGGCATGCTCACCATCAAGAATCGTCCACCTCTGCTCCCTCTCGGCGTGTTCGTTGTACGCGTGCACCCTGTAATGGCCCGCGTTGTTCCCCCCTGTGTGCGATACCACCGCTGTGAGTTCCAGCTGTCTGCCCAGGCCTGGCAAAGTTATTGTGGTATCTGTGGGCACTGCTCTCCTGTCTGTGCAGTCGAAAGGGCGCGCCCTTTGTAGCTGAATGATCACCGCTGTGCCGGCCTGGCTAAAGGAGGGCTTAGTCTGGGTCTGCCCCCTGACCCCGCAGTTCTCGCATCTGTAGTCCGCCCCTGCCGAGGACCACGCGAAAGCTTCGTCGAGACACCTCTGCACCGAGCCAGCTCCTACGGGGAGGATGGTTATGTCCAGGTCCTCTTGAGCCATGTGGCCATACTGGCACTTCCCACACTTAACTTCGACCGAGTACCTGTGACGCAGGCCTGCGATTCGGTCCGCCCAATTGGAGCTGCAGGCTCGGTGAGCCGTGTTCTCTTCTAGGATCGCTAAGGCCACCGTCCGCAGGACCTCTCCCACGTCGTGTTGTCGACCGTCACCGAATGGGCCTCTGACTTTCGCCAGTACAGACCGCAGCACCGCCTCTGAACGGCCGCCTGCCACCCACTTGTGGACCTCTGCAGTTAGTTCTCCCTTCTCGTGTGTGCCGCACTGCTGGAAGATGGCTATCTGCTGGTTTGCGGGTGTGGCCTCTCGGCGCTGTGGGGCCTTCCTTCCCGACCGTGGTGGCTTCCTGACCTTGTGTCCCCTGGTGCGTGTCTCCCACAGGAGGCTCGGCCCTGGGTGGTGAAGCCAGCGGTGTCAAAAAAAAATTCTGAAAAACTCAAAATTCAGAATCCAGTTTCTATTGGTTTTCCTATGAACCAGACCCGCAAACCAGCCATTTTTTGGCAGCATCCAATTCCACAGGTCAGGTTACTATATAATTATGTGGCTTGTCCGTCTGTCTGTCTGTCTGTTCGTCACAATGAAAAATTCCAAGCAAAAATTTCACCTTTGTCAAAAAAAAATTCTGAAAAACTCAAAATTCAGAATCCAGTTTCTATTGGTTTTCCTATGAACCAGACCCGCAAACCAGCCATTTTTTGGCAGCATCCAATTCCACAGGTCAGGTTACTATATAATTATGTGGCTTGTCTGTCTGTCTGTCTGTTCGTCACAATGAAAAATTCCAAGCAAAAATTTCACCTTTGTCAAAAAAAAATTCTGAAAAACTCAAAATTCAGAATCCAGTTTCTATTGGTTTTCCTATGAACCAGACCCGCAAACCAGCCATTTTTTGGCAGCATCCAATTCCACAGGTCAGGTTACTATATAATTATGTGGCTTGTCCGTCTGTCTGTCTGTCTGTCTGTCGTCACAATGAAAAATTCCAAGCAAAAATTTCACCTTTGTCAAAAAAAAATTCTGAAAAACTCAAAATTCAGAATCCAGTTTCTATTGGTTTTCCTATGAACCAGACCCGCAAACCAGCCATTTTTTGGCAGCATCCAATTCCACAGGTCAGGTTACTATATAATTATGTGGCTTGTCCGTCTGTCTGTCTGTCTGTTCGTCACAATGAAAAATTCCAAGCAAAAATTTCACCTTTGTCAAAAAAAAATTCTGAAAAACTCAAAATTCAGAATCCAGTTTCTATTGGTTTTCCTATGAACCAGACCCGCAAACCAGCCATTTTTTGGCAGCATCCAATTCCACAGGTCAGGTTACTATATAATTATGTGGCTTGTCCGTCTGTCTGTCTGTCTGTTCGTCACAATGAAAAATTCCAAGCAAAAATTTCACCTTTGTCAAAAAAAAATTCTGAAAAACTCAAAATTCAGAATCCAGTTTCTATTGGTTTTCCTATGAACCAGACCCGCAAACCAGCCATTTTTTGGCAGCATCCAATTCCACAGGTCAGGTTACTATATAATTATGTGGCTTGTCCGTCTGTCTGTCTGTCTGTTCGTCACAATGAAAAATTCCAAGCAAAAATTTCACCTTTGTCAAAAAAAAATTCTGAAAAACTCAAAATTCAGAATCCAGTTTCTATTGGTTTTCCTATGAACCAGACCCGCAAACCAGCCATTTTTTGGCAGCATCCAATTCCACAGGTCAGGTTACTATATAATTATGTGGCTTGTCCGTCTGTCTGTCTGTCTGTTCGTCACAATGAAAAATTCCAAGCAAAAATTTCACCTTTGTCAAAAAAAAATTCTGAAAAACTCAAAATTCAGAATCCAGTTTCTATTGGTTTTCCTATGAACCAGACCCGCAAACCAGCCATTTTTTGGCAGCATCCAATTCCACAGGTCAGGTTTACTATATAATTATGTGGCTTGTCCGTCTGTCTGTCTGTCTGTCGTCGTCTGTCACAATGAAAAATTCCAAGCAAAAATTTCACCTTTGTCAAAAAAAAATTCTGAAAAACTCAAAATTCAGAATCCAGTTTCTATTGGTTTTCCTATGAACCAGACCCGCAAACCAGCCATTTTTTGGCAGCATCCAATTCCACAGGTCAGGTTACTATATAATTATGTGGCTTGTCCGTCTGTCTGTCTGTCCGTCACAATGAAAAATTCCAAGCAAAAATTTCACCTTTGTCAAAAAAAAATTCTGAAAAACTCAAAATTCAGAATCCAGTTTCTATTGGTTTTCCTATGAACCAGACCCGCAAACCAGCCATTTTTTGGCAGCATCCAATTCCACAGGTCAGGTTACTATATAATTATGTGGCTTGTCCGTCTGTCTGTCTGTTCGTCACAATGAAAAATTCCAAGCAAAAATTTCACCTTTGTCAAAAAAAAATTCTGAAAAACTCAAAATTCAGAATCCAGTTTCTATTGGTTTTCCTATGAACCAGACCCGCAAACCAGCCATTTTTTGGCAGCATCCAATTCCACAGGTCAGGTTACTATATAATTATGTGGCTTGTCCGTCTGTCTGTCTGTTCGTCACAATGAAAAATTCCAAGCAAAAATTTCACCTTTGTCAAAAAAAAATTCTGAAAAACTCAAAATTCAGAATCCAGTTTCTATTGGTTTTCCTATGAACCAGACCCGCAAACCAGCCATTTTTTGGCAGCATCCAATTCCACAGGTCAGGTTACTATATAATTATGTGGCTTGTCCGTCTGTCTGTCTGTCTGTTCGTCACAATGAAAAATTCCAAGCAAAAATTTCACCTTTGTCAAAAAAAAATTCTGAAAAACTCAAAATTCAGAATCCAGTTTCTATTGGTTTTCCTATGAACCAGACCCGCAAACCAGCCATTTTTTGGCAGCATCCAATTCCACAGGTCAGGTTACTATATAATTATGTGGCTTGTCCGTCTGTCTGTCTGTCGTCACAATGAAAAATTCCAAGCAAAAATTTCACCTTTGTCAAAAAAAAAATTCTGAAAAACTCAAAATTCAGAATCCAGTTTCTATTGGTTTTCCTATGAACCAGACCCGCAAACCAGCCATTTTTTGGCAGCATCCAATTCCACAGGTCAGGTTACTATATAATTATGTGGCTTGTCCGTCTGTCTGTCTGTCTGTTCGTCACAATGAAAAATTCCAAGCAAAAATTTCACCTTTGTCAAAAAAAAATTCTGAAAAACTCAAAATTCAGAATCCAGTTTCTATTGGTTTTCCTATGAACCAGACCCGCAAACCAGCCATTTTTTGGCAGCATCCAATTCCACAGGTCAGGTTACTATATAATTATGTGGCTTGTCCGTCTGTCTGTCTGTCTGTTCGTCACAATGAAAAATTCCAAGCAAAAATTTCACCTTTGTCAAAAAAAAATTCTGAAAAACTCAAAATTCAGAATCCAGTTTCTATTGGTTTTCCTATGAACCAGACCCGCAAACCAGCCATTTTTTGGCAGCATCCAATTCCACAGGTCAGGTTACTATATAATTATGTGGCTTGTCCGTCTGTCTGTCTGTCTGTTCGTCACAATGAAAAATTCCAAGCAAAAATTTCACCTTTGTCAAAAAAAAATTCTGAAAAACTCAAAATTCAGAATCCAGTTTCTATTGGTTTTCCTATGAACCAGACCCGCAAACCAGCCATTTTTTGGCAGCATCCAATTCCACAGGTCAGGTTACTATATAATTATGTGGCTTGTCCGTCTGTCTGTCTGTCTGTTCGTCACAATGAAAAATTCCAAGCAAAAATTTCACCTTTGTCAAAAAAAAATTCTGAAAAACTCAAAATTCAGAATCCAGTTTCTATTGGTTTTCCTATGAACCAGACCCGCAAACCAGCCATTTTTTGGCAGCATCCAATTCCACAGGTCAGGTTTGCCCGGGTTTGCTGGAGGTGTGCCCCCCTCTATCTCTTCCAATCAGGCTTGGCAACACAGGACCCCCAAAGAACGCGCAGAATGGGAAGCAAAAGGATGAGTGGTGGGAGTCCTGTGTGTCTAGGGGCTTGTCTCTCACTCAAGGCTTTTTGTTGGCTGGCTTGCTGGCTGCTGACTTGCTGGTGCTGCCTTGCTGGTGCTGACTTGCTGGTGCTGACTTGCTGGTGCTGACTTGCTGGTGCTGACTTGCTGGTGCTGACTTGCTGGTGCTGACTTGCTGGTGCTGACTTGCTGGTGCTGACTTGCTGGTGCTGACTTGCTGGTGCTGACTTGCTGGTGCTGACTTGCTGGTGCTGACTTGCTGGGTGCTGGCCTGGGTGGGTGTCTGCTGGTACTGCGCTGCCTGCTATGTGCTTCCTGCTGGTGCCTGCGTGTGCTGCCTGCCGATGGTGCTGCCTGCCGTTGGTGCTGCCTGCTGCTGGTGCTGGCTGGTGTGTGCCTCCTGCTGGTGCTGCCTGGTGCTCATAATATTTTTTTCCAAAACTTGAAAATTCGAAAAATATACCCAAGTATCACAGTCCCCGTGCCAAAGATTGTTGCTATGCGTGTGCTTTGTCTGTCTCTAATCTGCCCAAAACTTCCACCGATTAGGGATCATCAGAACTATGAACACGCAGACCTCGAAAGGTTTGCTTCCTCCTGTTTTGTTTCCACTGCGGTTAGCCACATACAATGTCGTGAGACAAAGTTTTTTCGGCCAGTTGCGAGGAACTGCCTGCAGGAGTTGCTCAAAGCATGAACGTCAAGGACGCTCAACAAAGCCTATGGAGGGGCTCGCATCTGATCCAAAATGCTGGCATAGTGACACGGGTTGATCTTGCTGACTGGCTCGACAGGTACTCCCGCGTTGCAAAGTGCAGCTTCCTTTCAACCCTTCAAAGATAGGACAAAGCACGCACACAAGAGACAACCAATAGCCATTTTCCCCTCCCCCATCCTTCCTCCCAATGTTTTGGGTTCCTGGTTTGGTTCTGCTGATGCTGTGCTGCTTCTGCTGCTACTTCTGCTGCTGCTGCTTCTGCTGCTGCTGCTGCTGCTGCTTCTGCTCCTTCTCCCCCTGCTGGTGCTTCAGTCTTGCTGATGTTTCTGCTGCTAAAAAAAAAAATGCGAATGAGTGGAAACCCCATGTGCTGACAACGGTGGCTACCTGTTCTTTGGGCCAAAAGGGGCCTGCCATGCCAGCACTGGGACATCTTTTCATTTCTTTACATTCATTTCTTTAAAATAAGAAGAAAAGTGCGGACAAAAGGCTTAAAGCAACCTTCTCTTGACTTCGATGGGGTTTTTGCTGCCTTGCTGCTGCTCATCTAGCTGCTCCTGTTGTTCCTGTGTTTGGTGCTGGTGCTGCTCTTGCTCCTGCTTCTCTTGTTGCCTTTCATCGAAGCTGTGAAACTCTCTCAAAACCAAATGCTTCTTGCTTCTACTGCTGCCTGCCTTGCTGCTGCTGCCTTGCTGCTGCTGCTGCTTTCTTGCCGACCTTTTTTACGCCTGGGAAGAGTAGGTGCACAGCTCGGAGGCCAGATACGAAGTTAGGGGCTTTCACCCACAGCAAAGGAACTGCTTGCCTTGGCCGCGTTTCGAAAAACACGTTTCCAGGGGACACCGCGAGGAGGTGGCAAGTCAGATTTTGTCCCCCAACCCCAAGACCACCCATTGAGAATTCCGGGGCCTTTGATGGCCAGCTTCTTGGACTTCACGACCTCTCAGGAGCACTTTGCTGAAGGAACACCGAAAACGTGATAGGCAACTGTTGCATGTCGAAATGGGGGGGCACGTTCTCCCGAAGTTGCGACCCTTGAAAGAACGTCGTTCGTAGGAGCTTCGAATTCCTGTGACGGTTTCGTTGGATGCATCGGTCAAAATATCAACAAAAATATGTACCCATAGCTCTGTCAGAACCTTTTCGCTGACTCGGAACTTCACATACCTTGACTGCTTCCACACGAACTCTCGAACACCAGATTTTTCAAGCACAACTCCGACCCGAACCATCTTGTGAATTTCTTTTCTTCTTCTAGTTCCTGTTTGCGTTGTGTGTGCTGAATCCTGTTTTCTTTCGAGTCGGCCTCTTCACACAAGAGGCCGAACCTGGACAAGAAGGCCCACATCGAAGCACTAAGAATCCATCAAATGCACGAGGGGGCCCGCAGGGCCACCGAGTGCGGGTTTGCGGGGGGGCCCGCAGGGCAACCGAGTGCGGGTTACTATATAATTATGTGGCTTGTCCGTCTGTCTGTCTGTCTGTTCGTCACAATGAAAAATTCCAAAAACCTTTTTTTTTTTTTTTTTTTTTGGTAACCCGGAAAAAATGCTTTACGCACGACCCCCGTGGACTAAGCGGAGAGTGTGGGACTACGTTCGTGGAGCTATGGTGGCCGAACGCTACCCACTAAAACAACCGGGGGCCCTTAGAGACTGCTGCTGAGGAGGCCATCCCCCGTGACTCCCCCGGAGGGGGGCTTGTCAGGCCGAGTCACGACAGCATCAGGGAGAGTGAGGTCAACCATCTCTCCCTGCTCCGCTCCTGCTCCTGGGTTTGTTTGTTTGTTTTTGCTTCCGCTGACTGATGATGATGCTGCGCTCCGAGCTACCCCTGTCAAGGGCTGACTTGCTCCCTGGCTCTTTTGCGCGCTTTGTTCCTGTGACTTGGGGTTGCCTGACCTCCCGCTCGCTCCTGGTTTCCCTCCCCCGGCAAGGGGGGGTCCTTGTTGGCATCTTGTGCCGCTGACTCCTTGGCCGTTCCGTCCGTCCTGGCCCTCTTTCACTTTCTTGGGGTCTACCACCCTCTGCACCGCCGCACTCCTTTTCCTGGCTGGCGCTGTCGCCGCCCTCTGCTGTCCCTCCCGCCCTGCCCTGGCTGACTGGCTGCCAGGATCCGCTGCTTGACGCCCTCGGGTGGGCTCAGGACTCACAGTCACCTTCACAGGTCGGGGGCCCCTCAAGCTCACAGTGGGGGTGGCGGCTCCTCCTGCACCCCCAGTCCCCCTCAAACCGGACGCGTTGCCCAGACGCGACCGGCATGAGTTGCTCGCTTGAGTGGCCCCTTCCCCGCTCGGGATCGTGATCACCCCTCGCTTCCCCTCCTGCGCTTCGGCCGCCGATCCAGCGCAGTGCTGCCCATTATCTCCGCCCTGGCCAGCTAGCTGCGCCTGTCCCCCCGCTGCTTTTGGTGTTAATTTTAGTGCGGCACAACCGGGGGCCCCACCTGAGCTCCGGCCCCCGGGTGCCGCTGGGGGGGCGTACGGACCATACCTTTGAAGCGGCGGCAGTGCCGCCTCCTGCCGCCCTCCTGCTGGCCTTGCCGAGGCTGCTCGGGAAGGGTTGGAGCAACCTCGCCCCGTCGCGGCTTGGGGCACCAGGATCGCTGGGGAGACGGGGCTGCTCACCCCGCCTGCCCCCCCCTTGCTGGGTGAGTCGACCAAGATCACGCAGCTAGGGGAGCTCACCGTGGTGGATCCCTCGCCGCTTCGGTTGGAGGCTGCTCCTTGCCTCCCCAACCCCGCCGGCTTCTTCACCACCAGCTTGACGCTGGGCTTCCTCTTCCCAGCCTTGGCCTCCGGCGCCCTGGAGGCCGGCTTGGCGCTCGGAGTTGCGGTACCTGTGCTGGTTTTGGTGGGGGGAGGAGCTGAAGAGTGAGAAGGGGGGGCTTGGCGTGCCTTCCGCAACGCCTCCCTCCTCAGCAGGGCTCGCGCTTCCATCGCGTCGGCCTCCTGCATCGTCCTCTGCCTCCTCTGCTCCGCGTCCTTCCTACATACCTCCGCTCGCTCTGCCTCGGCCGCCTTCCGCTTCTCGTCGTTCTTGCGGATGAGCTCCGCGGCCACTGCTTGCGTGACGATTCGCTGGGCCCGCACCTCAGCAACGCGGGCTGCCTCCTTCTGCTCCGCCTCGGCCCGAAGGAGCGCAGCGGCCTCCGCTGCCTGCACTGCCTTCTGCCTGGCCTCCCTCTCCCGCTCGTCTGCGGAGGGGGCCGCACCCGGCTTGGGCGCGGGCTTCGCCGCCGGCTTTGCTGCCGGCTGCGCTCCTGCTTGTTCCTGTGCTGGGGGTGGGTTAGGGCGTACCTGTTTGTTTCCTCCCTCTGGTGGAGGTGGGTCGGAAGAGTCCGAGTCAGCACCCGCTGAGCCCGAGTCAGACGGGTCTGACCCGCTGCTCTCCTCATCCTCATCTATGGAAGCCTCCTCGCGCTCCTCTTCGCCGTCTGCTTCCGGCATCCCCGGTTCCAGCGACACCAAGGTGTTCGCCATGGCGATCCTGGAAACCGCCCTCATCACGGTGAAGCTGAGCCGGTGGTAAACCAGCTGGGCGAGGGAGGGGTACGATTCCCAGTCGTACCTCCGGTGCAGCGCCGATATCAGCGCCCTCAGCTCCGGCCCCGCCGAGTCCCCCCACGCCCCGAGGGTATCCACCACGATCGGCACCAGCTCCATCGCCAGCAGGGGGGCCTCCTGCTCCACCGCTCTCGTGTACTTGCCGCGTTTGACAGCCTCATACGCGGTCGCCGCCCCCCCTGGTCCTTCGGCTGCCTTCCTGCGCGACCCCCCGGTCGGCTTCAAGGGGAACGTGATTGCAACGTCAATTAGCCGCAGCTTCCCCCCTCGCTGGTAGGCCACATCGAGGCGGAGCCCCGTGTGCGCTGGCTGTGTGAACGGCTGCACCTCCAGCGCCGGTGTCAGGAGCGCTTCTCGAGCTACCGCTGCCACCTCGTTGCGAAGAGCTGTGTGTGCCCTCGTCCTGAGCCCCCCGGACATGCAGCACAGGGAGTGGTCTCCCATCACGTCCGCGTCCGCATCCCCGCACAAGCGGCACTTCCCGACGTGCGCCGTCAGGGGAAGCCCTAGCCTCATGCGCACTGCCACGTTGAACTCCGCCGGAGAGAGCCACATCCACTCCGGGGCGTCGTAGCTGCCGTACAGCCAAGCCGCAGAGTGCCTCGCCGCACAGCTCTGCATCCTGGCCTGCTTCCTTTCGTCCGCCACCTCCATGATGGCCTCCCTCCTCAGCTGCGCTACTTCGGCGCTCCAGATCTTCTGCTGCCGCGGTTTCTGTTCCGCCCCCACTCGCTGTGCGTCCTGTACTTTCGTCAGGACGGTAGGGTGCTGTGCGAGATGGGGGCAGTTCACTGCCGCTTGGCAAAGGGGATCTGCGGCCTGGCTGACCCTTGCCCTTGTCTCTGTGCTCATCAGATCCTGCCCTGCCTCCCATCCGCTCAGTGCCGCTGCGACTCCCGCTATCGCAGCCGTGCTGCTGCAAGAGTGCAGCCCTAGTCCCCCCAACCTCGTCGGGAGGGAAGCCTGTGCCCACGTCTCCTCATCCAGCTCGGCCCCCAGGATGTTCCCCAGGGCTGCTCTCGTGGACCGGTCGACCTTCGCATAGTCGCCCACCGACCCGGTCGAGCGCATGAGCGAGACCACTGTCGCAAACCCGGCGCAAGTCCGGAGGAGCGCCAGTGCCACGTGCGGGTCCGGCAGGGTCGAGATTGCCCTCGACTTCTTGTCCACCTTCTCCAGTGCCCTCTCCACCGCCGCTGCTACCGCCTCCGGCCTGCCGAGCGGGGCGCCGAGGAGCTCCCAGTTGTCAAGCAGCTTGTGCTTCATCCCCTGAAACTGCCCTGGGACCGCCTCGACCGGGTGCACCACGACCTCGCTTTTTTCCCGGTTCAGGAACATACCCGCCTGGGCGCCCTCCCTCTCAAACAGGGCAACCCAGTTCGCCAAGGCCTGCCAGGTTCCCGCCAGCGCCCCATCATCGAGGTAGAAGGACCTGGCCTCCAAGAAGTCCCCCTCCAGTTCCCCCATCCCTCGTTCCACCCGTTCGAGCACCTTCTTCAACACGAGGCTGAAGAACAGCGGCCCTAGGGGGTCTCCCTGCTGCACCCCGCTCTCAGACCACACCACCTCATGCCCGAAGGTCAGCTGCGACCTGGCCCCATAAGCCGCCTCCGCGTACCTAGCAAGAGCCGGGACTTCCTCTGCCACCGCCAGGAGGATAGACTGCCGGTCCACAAGGTTGAACGCGTTCTTAAGGTCCAGCTTCACCACCCCTTTCCCCGGCCCCTCGGACATGTAGAGCGCCCCTATTCTTCTCATAGAGGTCAGCATCGCGTCTGCCCCCGCCTTTCTCCCCACCCCTGTCTGGGTTGCCCCTAACAGGGCCTTCTCGATGGCCTTCTTGACCTCTTTGTCCGCCATCAGGACCTTCGCCGCTAGCCGTCGCAGGATTTCCCCGCAGGCAATCGGGCGGAGGCCGCCGTCCTTCTTCTCCAGCGCCACCAACTTTGCACCATACCAAAACGGCCTGGCGCTCTCTGCCATCTTCCCGGCGGCCAGGCAACCGACCGCCGCGGCCAGGGGCTCCGCCAGCGGACATGCCGGGCCCAGCAAGTCGAGCAGGTGCTGTGCAGTCAGGCCCGACGGTCCCGCCGCTGTTCCCCTTGGCATGGACCGCAACGCCTTCTTCACCGCCTCCTTTGTGACGTGGGGGCTGTCCACCTCCTGCCTCTGGACTCCCTGTAGCCCCGGCGGGGGTGCAGCCTCTGGGTGCTTCTCCCTCATGGTGCGCAGCGAGTCCTCCGTCACTGACGCCACCTTGGCCGCCGAGAGGGCCGCGATCGCTCGGCCGAACCACCGCGTTTTTCCGTGCTTCAGCACCTCCTTCACCGTAGCATCGTCCAGCTGCTCCACGCTCTCCACATCCGTTCCCAGGCCCAGGTGCGCCCCGACCCCCCCGTCCTCCTCTATATCCACCATGAACCTCACCCTCTCCTTTTCCACCCGCCCTGCGGCTATCTCAACCGCCTCCGCCCAGAGAGTCGAGAACTCCCCCCTCATCCACATATGAGCTCTCCTCCTCAGTGTGGCCGTGATGTTTTTTTTCCCCCCTCGGGGGCACCGGCACAAGACCAGCGACGGGAAGGCGAACAGGTGGAGCCACCCCGCGGCGCTCCCCGTGGCCGCCGTCCGCATCACCTTTGCTAGCTGTCCCCCCACCGCCAGCTGCGCTTCCCGCGGGATGCGCTCCAGCTTCGGCACCCGGAGCGTGGCCAGCTCCGCGAGGGTGAACGGCAGGGCCTCCATTTCCGCATCTGCCGCCGCGTTCCCTCCCGCCCCTTGCCCCTGCTGCACCGGAGGCAAGGGGACGGGGGGCCCGGCCGCTGCTTGCCCTATCAACAGGGGGACTTCGACGAGCGGTGCGAGATCGCGAGCTCCAGCACGCTGGGCAGCGCACTGTCTGGGTGTCAGTACACACCCTTCACGAAAGCGGGCCTGAAGAGTCTCCGCACGAGGATTGCGCGAGGGGTCTTTGGGCCGGTAAACAGGGGCACCTCCCGGAGCGTTTCTGCGGTGCTGACCGTCCTGGCGAAGGGCCACCGGGTCGACCCCGTGCTGGCGCGCCCTTACTGGGTGCTATGCTCACTGCTGGACTCGTGCGAGCGGTTGCCGGGCGTGCGCGAACGCATGAAGCGCATCTGCCGGCTGTATGGCGAACGGGGCGGGATGCTCGGACGGGGTTTGGGTCCCGTCGGTATCGCGATCACCGACGGGCTCCCCCCGGTCGGGGCCGAATACGACGGGTTTGACCTCGGCACCATGAAAGGGCAAGGGCGGGTCCTGCTGGACATGCGACGGGCCGAGCGGCACCATGTGTTGCGGGGGCAGCTGCGACAGTCCGCCTGGACGCAGCTTGCTGCGGAGCGCCCGTCCTTTGACGGGGTGCAGCACGGTGTAGACTACGTTCGCACCAACGAGGAACGCCGCCGAGCGACGGCGAGTGCTGCGCTGCGGAAGGCCCTCACGACCATCCTGGCCGGCGGCGTCTACTACGCAACGCGCTGGGGGCGCGGCGCCGGCAACGGAGACCGCCGGGGCGACTCCGGCGACGGCGGTGACGGTTCGGCCGCGTCCCCCGCCGCCTCCTCCTCCTCTGCTGAAGGGTCCTCCGGGCCCTCCTCCGGCGGCGAAGACGATCGGACCGCATCAGCTGATGCTTTCGACGAGGTGACCTCGAGCAGCGAAAGCGCTCCCCGGGCCCGTGGCCGTGACTGCCCCGACTGCGAGCTGCGGGTCCCCGACACCGCGGAGCACCTGTGGTGGGCATGCCCCGCGTACGACAACATCCGGAGTATGGACTGCTTCGCGGCCCTCGTACGGGCTGACCGCTCGCGCTGGCCCTCCTGCACCCGGGTGCACGGTGTCATCACCGTGGGACTGGATATTGATGCCACGGCCCTGCATCGCATGATGGGAACGATCCTTGCAGCCAGGACTGGGGCGAGCCTTGCGCGCTGGAAGTCCGCGCCGGTGACCCACGCCTGGGTGCTCGCCGCCTCCACACAGGCGACCGCCCACAGATTTCGGTACAACGACCTACCGGATGCGCCGCGGAAATGGAACTTTGGCGCCCCGATGATGCGCGCTCTGAAGGGCTGGTTGGCGGCGCTGCGGTGGACCACCTTTGAAGGGGTCTCCAATATCGAGCTCGCTCTGGACTTCGAGCTGTTCACAGGGATGGATGTCAAGCACTGCCCCAAGAGGCCGAAGGTTCAGCGCCCCGCTGGCCCCGTATCGGTGGCCGAACGGGGTCAGCGGCTAGGAGCGATGCTCGCAGTGCTGTGCCGCCTGTGCGAGACTCTGAAGCTGCCCTCGCCGCTGCCGACGGCGAGACTGGAGAGGGTGAAGAGCCTCCACACGCTCGGTGTGCCGCGGGTGATTGGCGGGCTGCAAGTACGTCCCGTCTTCGCGGCGGGCGCGGAAACGGCGGCTGTCCTGGAGGCCTGTGCCACGCGTGCCCTGCCCGTCGGTGGGCTGACAAGCCAAGTGTGGGGTAGGGACGTGTTCCCGCAGTACGACTCGGCTCTACGCGCTGAGCGCGCTCAGCAGTGGGAGGTGCGGAGGCCGGTGCTGACACGCTCTGCGCACCCAGTGCTGGTGCCCGCGTCGCAGGCCATGACGCGAGGGCGTTTTCAGGTCTGCGACAAGTGCGCGAAGAAGAAGTGTCCGTTGTGCGCCTCGAGCTCACAGCGCACGCCGGAGCAGTGTTGCCGGGACCACCACGAGCCCGGTGACGGTGTCCTCACGCAATGCTGCGGAGCGCACCACCTGACGCGTTGCGGCGGCTGCGCCAATGCCTCCGTGTGCTGCCGGAGTGGCCACCACCGGGCGGGAGACCGGCCGGACGACGCCGACGACGAGAACGAGGCACCTGCACCTCCGGCGGGACCTCAACCGGCACCGGCAGCGCCCCGACGCGGGCTCCGACGCAAACGCGGGGAGACGAGCGAGGAATCCTCCGGCTCCGGCCAGGGAGACTCACCAACGATCGATCGCGCTGCGCCGCTGCGGCGGCGTGCTGCGGAGGACCCTTCCGTCCCACGCACCCCCCCAGCGCGGCGGCGCCGACGCACTCAACTGCCAACGCCGCAACTCCGGGCCAACACCCCCGCCCGACGAACGCCGCCCAATGCGCAGCCCCCGGCTGCGTCCATCCGACGCGCGAACCGACGCAAACGCGAAGAAACGAGCGAAGGGTCATCCAACGATGGCTCCGGCCGGGAGGCCACAATGACACCCACTCGTAGGCCGCCTCCGCGGCGACGTAACAGACGCGTTCCATCTGCTGTGACGTAGACACGGAGTGTGCATAGTGCGTTGCTCAGGGTAGTCGGAGGCCTGACAATCACACTAATGCAACAAATTTACAACAGGGGGGGGTCGGACCCCAGGTGAGTGTACCACCTGGTCGGTGGCACCCTCCCCTCCGCCAGCGCTGCCAGGTTGGCGGGTTGGTACAGACAGTCGGCCTTGTGCCGCCCCGACTTCGCCTGAACCCCCATCCTGCAGCAGCCGTCTGGCGCCCCCCGGGCTGCCTGCTGTCTGGCGACCATGTCCGAGTGAAGGGCACGGATCGCCTGCTCGCCTGTCTGTGGTTGTGGTGGAGGTTCCTGCTGTTGTTGTTGTGGTGGCTGTTCCTGGGGGGGGGGCGGATCCGCTGCGGGGCCCGGGTTTGCTTCTACGCACCCGTCCACCGTCAGGTCGTCCCCACCCCTGCCCCCGGTTGTGTGCTGTCGGGGCGGGCTCCGGGACCGTCTGCCTGGGGCGCCGCGTCCTCGTCCATCGGGACGCGAGTGCGCCTCCGCTTCGCCGTCTCGCCCGTGTCCTCGCCCTGGACCGGCCCTCCTTGGTCCGGCGCAGGCTCGGGGCTTCCCTCCTCTTCCGCCCGGGGCCCGCCCTCGACCACCTGCTCTCCCTTCGGGGGCGGCACCGGTTGAGTGTCCGCCCCCTGGGCTCCTTCTGCCGTCGCGCTCCGCGGTGCGTCCTGTGGGTTTCTTGGTTTTTCCTGTGGGTTGATTTCCGCTGCCTGCTCCCCCTCCTGCTCCGCCGGACCCGCGGGGGACGGGACGCTCTCCATCTCCGACCCCTCGTCCGAGTCCGTCACCTCGACGATCTCCACGCTCGCCTCCCACTCGGCCCACACGGCGCCGTACCCCG
>JAPJBO010001928.1:0-25303 GCA_030068145.1 Diplonema papillatum
AGGCAACCACAAGCTAATGATGCAGAATGTCGTCACATGCGGATGCTGAGGTTTTCTGACACCAGATTCCACTCTTCTGTGCCTACCACTTCGTCCTCTGCTGCTTCCAACCCACGTTCTCATGTTTACTTGTATCGGCAGCCGTGCCGAGTGGGGCTTTTTGAATCTGCCGTCCTCTTCTGCATTGTCGATGGGGTTCTTCCTGCCGTCGCTGTCTATGCTCCGACAACACCGCCCGATGGTGCCCCTTCCGGTGACGGTTGCCACCCGTCGTCATATGCAAGGTGCACTGTGGCAAGCGATGTTTAGCGCACACGTTACTGCGTGGCCATCGCTTTTCTGGCGGGTTCAACATTGCCCCGGCATACGTGTGCCCTTCTCACCTCCTGATGCTGATTGCACTCCCTCTTTGTCTTACGCCGCCGAAAAACCCCGGTCTTGTAGCCTGTGGCGCGGCGGTGCTCCCGCTGTCCTGAACGACCGTATCTGTATAGCCTATTATTGGAAGCGGATGTGCTTTCCCGATCGTCTTCAGCGCGTTGGCCAACGGCCTCGCATAACAGAGCATCGTCGCTACAACAGCCATTGGTATAAAGAGCTGCAGACCTCAAAGTCATCACAACCGGATGCGTGTGGTTGCGTCTGCTCCACGCGGTCGCAACTCTTATGCTTCTTTCCTCCCTCTTTTTCAAAGCCACCTTGTCCATGGTTTCCCACTGGATTGCGGGGTCCGCCGTTCGACACACATTTCCGGTCGGACCTTCAGCCAGTATACTAGTGGCATACCAGCCGTTTCTTTTGAAAAGAAACGGCGTTTCCATCCACCGCCAAAAAGAAGGAAACGGAAACGGAAACGGAAACGGAAACGTTTCCAACGTTTCCATCCTACATAGCCCTAGGGGGGGTCAAAAGGTCTTTTTTTGCGTCAAAATGGTGACATTTTCAGCCTGTAGACTTAACGGCAGTTTAAGGCTAAAAAAACATGCAACCCGCCTCAGAAATGCCCGGAAACGTGTTTTTGGGGGAAGTTTCATGGAAAATGGCCCAGGGGGGGGGTGTATTAGTTGATGGTCTTAGGGTGGACACCGTTTGGTACCGGCTAGCTGCCTGTGTGTGTGCTTCACTGTTCATACCATGCAAAGATGAGGCTACAATCACGTGCAGGCAGCCACAAATGGAAGCAACAAAAGGGCAAACGACACCCAGGAGGAAGGCAGCTATGAACGTTGCTCGTCTGGATGGTTAACAACGTCCCAAAAGGCTCTCTGAGTCTTGCGCAAGCTGAGGTGTTGTTGACACCGCAGGCAGCAGCTCTTCCCCGAACTTCTGCTGGAGCGATATTCACAAAGTTCGATGTCTTTCCGAGAAAAACAATGAGATGCTCTCATCCGTAGTGGGATTTTCCAGATCCCAACGTTTTTGTTGAAGGGATGCACGCGACAGTGTCTTTTATTCAAGTTCGCCTTTCGTACACCACCCCGAAAGGGTCGCATTGCACACGCACGGAAGACAATACTGGTCACCGGGGTGTATCTCTGGTACCTAACCCCAACGCACGTTGAGCTTGAACAAAAATAGAAAACTGGACTTGAACGAAAAGGTTCGGCGGTGGATTTATAGGACTGCCACGACATAGCAGCTCAGGGCAGGGTATCTGCAGCTTGCGGTAGCACGCTACACGACACAGGCCACTACGAAAGCTGGCGCTGACGTCAAGGACTCGAGGGGGCGGCACGTTACGAAGCCGTACCTCATTGAGTCGCTTGTCAATGCCTCCTACGAAGCCCACCATCCCCAACTCTCAGGAAAGTCGTTTGAGTAAAAATACATAGGTTTGGGCAGTGTTGTTTTCCTTCTTCGGTTCATGCTGTCACTATTTTTGGGGTTGTCACCTAAAAAGAAGAACACCGGTACCAAACGGTGTCCACCCTGAGTCCAAAAATTGGGCACTCGTAAAAAGGCCTTTTCGGGGCACTTCAGCAGCCAAAAAGCATGTTTTAGGCATTTCTATACGGTTCTGGGGCGGTTTACCAAATTCTATTGCATTTTAGGAGCCCCTATGTGGTTCCCAAAAAAATGACCTATTTTGACAGCTTTTGACCCCCCCTACCCCCCCCCCCCCCTTTTTATCCCGGTGGCGGACATAAGGCGGCACGGCAAACCAAAAAAACAAGGCTCGAGACCCCCTCCCCAGGGCCTCCCCCCTCCCCATGCCGGACGGTGTCCGCCATAGTCTAAAGGGGGGAAAATCTTAGTTTAATGTTTAGGCAGAGCACTGCCTCTCATGCATGGTTGATGCTAGCATCAAGTCTTCTTCGAGGAAGATGTCGTCTAGGAAAGGGGGGGGGGTCGAATAATAACACTGTGTTATTATTCGATTTGTCGAATAAGAACATTTCCGGAGTTGGGGCTTGCACTGATAAACGAAGCAACGGACGATCAGCATCAACTGACCAATGGAAATGATAAGGCAAAAGTTTCTTGTTCTTCGCGTGTACAGGGTATAAACCTCTCTGGGGGGGGGGTTTTCCTGTATTAGCACTTTTTCGTTGGCTTCGTTTTCTCTTTCATGTGCAACCGTTGTTCCGGAAATGTTCCGGTCAGTACAGATGTACTATTAATAAAAAAAATTCCGGGTAGCCGAACAGTAGCAGGATCAAATATATAGTAGTAGTGGTAGTGTTTTTAGACAACCAGACGTGTGTCAAATAACTGTTATTATTCGACCCCCCCTTTTAACTGACACGTTCCCTGTGGCGATAATCTGCATCGCGCCGGCGGCGCGGTTATCTCTTCAGTTCTCTCTACAGCAGCAGGTAATTCGACGCACGTTCAGGAAATAGGGGGTAGGACCAGCCCAAGCTCTTGAAAAAGCAGGTGGACCAAAGAGGGTATTTATTATTCTTCGCTCCTAGACATTCTTACTGTTTTGCAACGGCCTCCTTGGGAGCATACTTGTTGCAGCTGAAAAGCAACGTTGGCAGCGGTGTAACCCGAACGCGTACGGTCAACAAGGTTTGTTTGTGCGCACGGGTGTGTAGTTCCTATGTGATATGTATGACCCGATACGCTGCCAGCCGCGTCTTTTCAACAATGACACCGTTTTATAACCATAAAAAGCCAACCGGAAAAGGAAAGGCCGGATGCATTTTACAGGTTCTGGTTTCCGGCTTTCTTCGTTTTCTTCGAGAGACAAAGAGGGAAAAGGACGGGATTACACCTGGCGTCTGTAAGTAAGCCCCGCGGCCACCTGGTTTCGTCGTTTTCTCCCCAGTGATGAAGCGCACCTTCGCCTCGGATTTCGCACCCATTCAAAAGCATATCACTCAGCGCAGGAAAAGAAAGCAACAGCGATGCTCCTCGTAACGGCGAGGGAACAGGGCAGAGCCCACGCCTGAACCGGTGTTCTACGGATATTCGGAATGTGGCGCAAGCTGCTTCGGGACACAACTGGCGCGTCAGCACACAGGTGAGCCACAGAGGTAGGCCACAGAGGTGCTCTGCGAGTGCCTCCGCTGCTGCATGCCCAAATATGCTGGAGCGGGTTGGGGGGTTGCGAGAACGTGCTTGGAAATGGATACTATTATGCCGAAGCCACGCGGGACACTCAGTGCGGGAGCCCTGAGTGTCTGCGGGCAGAACACCGGTGCGAGTTTGGGTTGGCAAGCGGCTGCTCGCAGCTCGTCACAGCCAGGACCACCCGTGCTACGACGAGAGCACAGCCAAATTATTCTGCTAGCATCACACGTAGCAGTAGGGGTACTGTATCCTCCACACGTGGTGTACGTAGCAGTAGCACGGAGTTGTGCATACACGAGGTAGTAGAAGTGCATGCTACCATCCTCTACGTGGTGCAGTGCATCAGCAGCAGCGCAGAATGCAGCGTATTATCACACGTAGCAGCAGTGTAACAGCATAGCACCCTCTGCATGGTACATTACAGCACGTCGGTGGGGCACACACACCACGTAGCAGCACTGCAGCGTCTGAGCAAGAAGCTAAAAGGCTGTTTTTTTTCTCTATGGAATACCGTCCCGACAGCCGGGAACGAAAAGAAAAAGGGAATGGAGATTGCCCGAAGCCGTCAAGTGATGAGCGAGATTGAGCGCGAATAGAACACAGCAAAGAAGCAAAAAGGCGGCGCGCCACAGCGGGCACGGAGAGACACATTCAGGCAGAAACGACGCCGTTCCCCTGGCACGCACGGCGACCTCTACAGGAGCTTGTACTCTACTTGTGATCACGTACAGCTACGACCGTTCCATCGACTTTTTCCTTGTGAACTCACCAAGTGCTCATTGGCATGCCGCGCAACATAGGTGCGGGTACACCGCAGCTAATGGCAGGCTTACACGGGTTATGTACCAGCCAGAGGTTGACAGGATCGCCTCAGGGCATGGTTTCCCAAACGCTGGCAACGGCCTTTTTTGAGGTTGGACCGTTGAGATGTTCTCGTGAAGAAATACTCGAGGGACTGCCGTGTGCTTTATTTCGACAGGGGGGAGAACCCACTACGACTACACAGGGTAGGTCGTTTTGTTGAACGCTTACGCCCGCCACCAAACCCAGATTCACCTGTGTTTCGTGTGGGCTACAGCACACTTACCCCCTTTGAGATTTGGACTCTTGTTGTGTTAGTAGCCTCCTTTGGGATTTCGCACCTCAGCCTTCCTCGGGTATTTCCTACGAAGTAGGTGCTTATACAAAAACAAAGGCCCATGAAAACAACGTGCTACGCACGCCTTTTCTTAAGCTGCTTTTGTTGTTCGCCGAAAAAAAATCCTCCATGCTGGAGTTTCGCCGTGCAGTGGCAGGATGAGCCGGGCCGGTGCCTGATTATCGGTTTTCGGATTCCAAGAAGGGTGGAAATGTGGAGAGCTGCGATGCCCTTTGCGGGAGAGAGGGGGAGAGTGTGTGTGTGTGAGAGTGAGAGATCGCATCCCGGACTCCCACTCCGGATTGCGGGAGTGGTTGTGCGGTCGTTTGTGCGGTCAAGTGCGGGAGTGGGACCCCCTCAATGCAGGAGTGGCACTCCCTCAATGCAGGAGTGGCCACTCCCGCACTTTCTTCACTCCCGCATTGACTTAGTACATGGCTGCTGAAGTCCGAGATCTGAGAGAGAGCCAGTTGAGGAGGTCTCGTTCGGACATTTACTCTTCGGTACGATCCGGGTGATTAACGCGATCGAGGGGCTTTGCGGGAGCGAGGTCGGGAACTAGGAAGAGGGAGAGGAATTGCCTGTGTTTTGTTATCGTAAGAAAACCTTTGTTCTTACGTACGCTTCTTCTGTTCAAGAAGTTTCCGAGGCGGCCGTAGAGGTTGACCAGACGTTCCTTGTCACGCCCTGTGGCAGCAGTGCCAGTGGGATTGACTCTTGCCATTTTCCCCTTCCGAATCCTTCGGTTTCCGAAACGTTCCCGTCCAGCCTTGCTTCTGAAGCAAAGTGGGCTTCAAAGACTCAGGGCTTGTCGCCCGATTCTTGTCTCTCTTTAGGTCCCCACTCGACCCCCCTATACGCACCTAAGGTGCTCAAAACAAGTTTGCACGGAAAGCCCTCAAAACAGTCGCCGATGCCGGCCGCCTATTGAGGCGCTGGCCAGAATCGTGAAGCCAGCGGCGACGCAGGTACACTGCAGGTGTGGAGAAGGCGCTTCGACCGGCCGCGTGCTGCGTCCCCCAAATACTGGTGGGGGGACAGCGGCACGCGCGGGGGGGAGATGTTTCTTGGGTTTGAAGAGCGCGTGGTGCTTGCACAACTGAGGCCAGGGTTATTTAACCGCGGATTTAGCAAGGATTGTCCAGGAAACGGTTTCACTGTTTCCTTTGTTTTGTGCTGCGAACGGAAGCTCATACGGCCCCGGGGGCAAGGCTGCGGACGACAGAAGACGACAACAACAGCTGCTGCAAGAAGACAACGACGCATTCTGGCCCTTCGCTACATCGATGAACTGGTCTGCTCGGCGCCGCGGTGCCATGTCAAAGCCTGCGCAGAACACTGCATCAATTGTCATTTTCCGCTGACAGCCCACAATCCGCTGGTACCCCACACTGAGATGCCACCTTTGCGAAAGGTACACCTCATCCGAATGCTGTCACGGCTTGACAGTTTCTGCTGCCGCCGCACTTGAATCGTTTGAATGCAAACACTGCTCCGTTTACTCCCGTATCTGCGGGGGTGAGACGACAACTACTACTACTGTGCTGCGAACATCACGAGGTGCTGTCCGAAGGAGGGGGGGGGCGCACTGTGCCGTGCACGCCGGCCCGCGCATTCCTCCGAAATGAGAGCATCGCGTTCACGGGCAACGCGGTTGCTTGCCCCCCCTCTCTCGGCTCTGTAAACCCGCTGCAATACTTCAGTTTGCAAGTCGCAGGCGAGACAGGGGGGAGCCAGGCGTGTCAAAAGTGCAAACAACATCCGATTCGTAGTCTCTCTCGGCCTGCAGACCAGCACAGCGCTTCACTGAGGAAGCACCCGCCCATTTGCATGACGGGATAATCAACCCGACCTACGATCTTTTCCGGTGGTCTCGGGGAGCAAAGCCGCAGCGGGACTAGCTGGCGATTGAGTCCACTGCGCAACTCGTTTTCGTCGTCCTGCCTTCCTGATTGCAACCTGGAAAGTGTGTGGGGTGCTAGCTGACTGGATACGACTGCTTATCGGACAGTCTTTGAACCCCCGGTCTGGTCCTGTTGCTAAGCCCCCCACAATTAGGCACCACAATTGGCGTGCATCAAATTTGTGTCCACCGAAACACCAGAGCATCTAGCTTGTGTGCATCGTAGCATTGCAGTTCCCTGAGGGAATTGCCACATCGGATTGTGCAACTTGCTTGACTCCAATTCGGACCAATGATGGATCGCAGTTGGTGATGAGCGGAAACAAGCCTTCCCCTTTGATAGTATGCGTGTTGTGATACAGCTGTGATACAGCCTTCGTTGAACCCCGACACATCAAGCAGACGACAAGAAGATCCCGTACCAAGTTCCTGATACCACAATCTGTGCATCTAGTTTGTGTGCATTGTAGTGGTACCCGAAATACCTCAAGTTGGCTGCATCTTGTTTACGTATCCACGAGTCTCTTCTCCAGTTCCAGCGCCTGGACGACTTCTTCGAACCGATCGGCAAAGAAGTGCTGCTGGTGCTGGCTGGTGTGTGCCTCCCGCTGGTGCTGCCTACTGGTGCTGCCTACTGGTGCTGCCTACTGGTGCTGCCTACTGGTGCTGCCTACTGGTGCTGCCTACTGGTGCTGCCTACTGGTGCTGCCTACTGGTGCTGCCTACTGGTGCTGCCTACTGGTGCTGCCTACTGGTGCTGCCTACTGGTGCTGCCTACTGGTGCTGCCTACTGGTGCTGCCTACTGGTGCTGCCTACTGGTGCTGCCTACTGGTGCTGCCTACTGGTGCTGCCTACTGGTGCTGCCTGGTGCTCATAATATTTTTTCCAAAACTTGAAAATTCGAAAAATATGCGTAGTTTTGTGTTATTCTTGGAAGGATGGCATACCCAGGCTCAGGAGGTTTGCACATCGGACTCGGCCACTAATTCGGCGAAGTTGAGGGGGGTGAACTTGCGGCCGTCGCCGACGTAGAACTTGGTTTGGTACTCGACCCAGTGCAGGCGGAGCGAGTGCAGGAACGCGGACAGGGCCTCCATGATGATCAGCACGCCGATGGTGGCGGAGAGCCACGCGCCGAAGCCTAGATACATGATCACACCGCCGCTGACGTCGTCGGCGCCGTCGAGCATCTTCATGATGGCGAAGCTCCAGAAGACTTCAGACAGCTCCGCGTGTGCCAGGGACAGCGCCCAGAGACGGAGGTACGAAGCAGTGTTCGACACACAACCGAGGACGAACTCGATCGTGTGGATCACCTGCTTGATCCACACCTCCTGCATGTCGACGAGGCCCACGGGCTCCTCGCCCATCATCATGGCCCTCTTTTCGATCCGAGCGTTCTCCCGCCCCTTGAGCACGGGGATCGGGATCAGCATCAACGGCACTGCCGCGAAGGCGATGATGATCAGAACCACCTGGACCTCCATCTGCGCCGAGTACAGGTACACGTACTGTGTGGGGTGCAGGGGACTTTAACTAGCGTTATTTGTGGATTAGAAGGTTGGTACTTTGAAGTCTCCGGTTGACCGTAGAGGCGTGGGTAAGGAGGGGGGTTGAGAGGGTTGAGAAAAGTGAGAGGGTACTGCTCGTTTCGGGCGATGTGTCACTCCGTTGTGAACCCTTGTGAAGTTCCCTAACGCTTTAGGGGGTGCTTGGGATTGGGTAGGGTGTGGTCGTTCTGCTACGGCGTGAAAAGCACTCTGAGATTTCATCTCCCTTCTCTAGGCCTGCTAGCAGTGACGGACCTCGCTCCGTGGTGCCAACACGAGGGGAGAACTGGAGAGCATCTATTTGGTATCGGAAAGTAGGTGCGAGGTGAGGCAAACGTGTGTTGTTGTGCGCTAGCTTCGTTCAACCGTGAATCTAATACTTGGGGCTTACCCACGTTCTCGCTTCCATTTCACTAACCCCGCGACAATAGCATCTTCACCGTTTCTGCCAACGCGACTTTTTCCGAGACAGAGAGAGCAAGAACAGAGGGTTGGATGGAGAGGACGCAGGCGTGCGTCGGGGCCCCTGAGGAAGCAGCCGGCCACCTTGCAAGATGAGAATATTTGCCCTGGACCTTGGGGGGGGAGCCCTTCCGTGTGCCTCCATGCGGAAGGACACTGGGCGGGGTTTCGGGTGTATTAAGTACGCTACCAATTGGACACGGAAATAGAGCTCGTAAGCACAACCGTGACTCTTAGAGGATCCAGAACTCGATGTGAAGCCATGACTACGGCTGATATAACAGATAAGATGCTGATATTGAGCGAGTCCACGTGAATTGACATCGTTAGACTGCTGTAGTCGATCAGAAACACCACAAAGTAGAAAGGGGGAGAAACAATACAACTACAAAGTGGGTCGTTTTTGTTGAACGCTTACGCCCGCCACTAAATCCAGGTTTACCTGTGTTTCGTGTGGGCTACGGCGCGTGTGATAGTGGGGGGTCATCGGCATGCTGATGAGTACCACACAAGCATTTCCTACAAAGCAGGCGCCATACAACAAAAAAAGACAGGGGCTTCGTGTTGTTTGTGCGTGCCGGTTGATCGGTTTCCCACTTGTTTTTACCCTGTGTCATTTTCAGGTAAGGAATTCTGATCAACCACCAAACCACGCTGTCTACGTCTTTATAGCCTGCACACAATACACTGAAGGGCAGCCCACAAGATTGAGAGAGAGAGAGAGACGAGTTAGAGTGCAGGGACCATCTCTCCGGGGAGCTTCCGGTCTCCTCATTTCTCTTCGCACTGCTACGGCGGGCGTAAGTCGCTCCGGAGGCGCGCTGCAGGTTGCGGCTCTGCTACAGTTAGTGGCGGCACCGGAGTTGGTGCTGCAGCGGGCGCTCTGGCCGGCGGGCGAGCTCGTCCCGCGGGGGATCGCCGCCTTGCAACGCTGCGGGCCCTCTTCTTCCTCGCGACTGCGCCGCCTACGGCGGCGGCTAACACCTTGATGAGAGGCATCGGCTCACTCTGTCAAAGGACCATACCACTAACGCAACAAGAAGACGAAAAGAAGAGAAAACATACCCCCGAGCAGTCGCCTGCGGCGCATTTTTCATCTGAATACAGGTTGTAGTGCCCCGGGGACAGGAAGAAGTTGGTCATCGACTCCAGCACGTTGGGCGCGATGGAGGTGTTGGGCCACGGGGTCAGCCACTTGGCGATGAGCATGACGCACATGTACCCGAAGGTGCAGAAGAGGAACATGCACTCCGGGATGAACCCGAAATAGATCCGCTTCCAGTCGCCGAAGTGCAGGTGGTTCCCGAGGGAAAGGAACAAGCCGAGCGACATCTGCAAGACGCCGACTATGACGGCATTCTTCATCTTGAACGAATTCATGAAGGTCAGCTTGTTGTCAGCCTCATGCCACGCAGCGTCCATGCCGAACGGCGTCGGTCCGTTTGATGGCGCCATGAAATTTGTGCTCGCCAGAGGTCCCGTTCCGTTAACGAAGTTCGGGCAGGAGTATTCGGACGCCATCAACGCCGACGGCAATACATACGCGAACGGACAGGTGCACCTCTGCGATCCATCCCCCATCGTCACCATCACAAGCTCGTTGATGCTGCACGGTGCGCAGAGCAGCGGCAGGAGCCCGGTCGAGCTGCCGCCTTGGTAAAAGCAGGTGTCCTTGCCAGCACCGGCCTCCGTCCATCCGTCGGGGAACAGGAACCGGCTCTCCGAATACTCGAACATCATCGCGAAAGTGTCATTGTACAGCAAGCCGATGTACGTTGCGAAAAGGCCCATCAGGAGCAGCAGCCAACGCGCGCCGAATATCATCTGTATGGGTGTGTGTGTTTAAGTTCAGGGCTTTGAGTGGGTAACGGCTGAAGCGAAGTATAGCCCACTTGTCACTGTCACCACTCGGCTTTGAGTTTCCGACACGCTGCTTTTGGTCCTGTGACTCCTCTCCGACGGGTGGGTGGGGCGGGGTCCTTCGGGGGACGGATAGAGCGTGGTCCGGCACTCGGCTTTGAGTTTCCGACACGCTGCTTTTGGTCCTGTGACTCCTCTCCGACGGCTGGGTGGGGCGGGGTCCTTCGGGGGACGGATAGAGCGTGGTCCGGCACTCGGCTTTGAGTTTCCGACACGCTGCTTTTGGTCCTGTGACTCCTCTCCGACGGCTGGGTGGGGCGGGGTCCTTCGGGGGACGGATAGAGCGTGGTCCGGCACTCGGCTTTGAGTTTCCGACACGCTGCTTTTGGTCCTGTGACTCCTCTCCGACGGCTGGGTGGGGCGGGGTCCTTCGGGGGACGGATAGAGCGTGGTCCGGCACTCGGCTTTGAGTTTCCGACACGCTGCTTTTGGTCCTGTGACTCCTCTCCGACGGCTGGGTGGGGCGGGGTCCTTCGGGGGACGGATAGAGCGTGGTCCGGCACTCGGCTTTGAGTTTCCGACACGCTGCTTTTGGTCCTGTGACTCCTCTCCGACGGCTGGGTGGGGCGGGGTCCTTCGGGGGACGGATAGAGCGTGGTCCGGCACTCGGCTTTGAGTTTCCGACACGCTGCTTTTGGTCCTGTGACTCCTCTCCGACGGCTGGGTGAGGCGGGGTCCTTCGGGGGACGGATAGAGCGTGGTCCGGCACTCGGCTTTGAGTTTCCGACACGCTGCTTTTGGTCCTGTGACTCCTCTCCGACGGCTGGGTGGGGCGGGGTCCTTCGGGGGACGGATAGAGCGTGGTCCGGCACTCGGCTTTGAGTTTCCGACACGCTGCTTTTGGTCCTGTGACTCCTCTCCGACGGCTGGGTGGGGCGGGGTCCTTCGGGGGACGGATAGAGCGTGGTCCGGCACTCGGCTTTGAGTTTCCGACACGCTGCTTTTGGTCCTGTGACTCCTCTCCGACGGCTGGGTGGGGCGGGGTCCTTCGGGGGACGGATAGAGCGTGGTCCGGCACTCGGCTTTGAGTTTCCGACACGCTGCTTTTGGTCCTGTGACTCCTCTCCGACGGCTGGGTGGGGCGGGGTCCTTCGGGGGACGGATAGAGCGTGGTCCGGCACTCGGCTTTGAGTTTCCGACACGCTGCTTTTGGTCCTGTGACTCCTCTCCGACGGCTGGGTGGGGCGGGGTCCTTCGGGGGACGGATAGAGCGTGGTCCGGCACTCGGTTTTGAGTTTCCGACACGCTGCTTTTGGTCCTGTGACTCCTCTCCGACGGCTGGGTGGGGCGGGGTCCTTCGGGGGACGGATAGAGCGTGGTCCGGCACTCGGCTTTGAGTTTACGACACGCTGCTTTTGGTCCTGTGACTCCTCTCCGTGGGGCGGGGTCCTTCGGGGGACGGATAGAGCGTGGTCCGGCACTCGGCTCAAGACTTCTGTTTTCATCTTGCGGTGTTAGCTGCGCGGGGGTTTCGGCCCCGTAGAGCACGCTGAGTGCCGATTTTCGATGTGCAACCGTGCTGCTCCGCATGTCCTGCCAAGCAGAACCCTGAAAACAGGGTGTTGCCTGGAGGCTTTTCGGGTTGTTCGGCGGATGCTTCGAGCTACCATTAGCGTCCAGGTTTTCAAAGGCCGCGGAGGTCAGCGGACCAGAGCTACCGGAGAGGGTGTATGTGCGCTGTATGGTACCGTCTGGCTCCTAATTTATGTAGTTTTTAATTTATAAATATTGGGAAATTTGAAAGGAAATAATTAACGATTTATAAATTAAAAATTACATAATACATCCTCCTCCTACTGCGTATACTGGCTCCGTCTGCTGCTTCGGCTTCACCGTCGCGGGTGATGCATAAATCGAAAGTAGAAAGGTCAAGCAGTGATTCGGTGTGTTTGTCACAATCGTCGTAGTACGCGAGGGGTGAAGTTACGATGTTTTCGGGATAGCGACGGGGTTATTCAACCTGTAACGAGTGTTAGGTATTCGTCGGATATATTAATCTTCTAAGATCTGCGATCTTATACGACTAAAACAAAGGCCTGTAAAACAGAGGCGCGCCACACACTGCACCGTACCGTGGGCCTGCGGCGCCGCTAAAGTGGCGCCGCCAAAACGAAATTAATTCATTGCTCCACAAAGAGTGGTGCCGAGAAATAATTAAGGATTTATAATATAGCGGCCGACAAATTATAAACCACGCATATTATTGGCCTATAAATTAGAGGCTGGACGGTAACCTGATACGTGTGTGTGTGCGATGATGTGGGTTTGCGTGGCAGGCTGATACGTGTGCGCTGGCTGTTACACGAGCTTGATGCTCCGCATGGATGCTTGGTGCCGTGTGCCGTGGGCACCGCCCGCTGCGCACGGGGATTCGTTTGCGACAATAAAACCTCGGAGGGAAAAAGACTGCGTGTTTATCCCACTCAAGAAGAAATGCGAAAAGGGGGTTTTTAGAGTTAAAGTTCGCTTGAAATACCGGGGTTTTAGGGTCTCCGTGTACCGTTCATGAATGGGTTCTCTTAGAGCAAGAAAGGGCTTTATGGTTACGGATTGTATATTTAGTGCATGCTTTCGTTATGGGTTATGGCTAGCCATATCCGGGACTGTTTGTGACCGACACCAAGTACATTCCTTCGTGGAGTGTAATCTTGGGCCCCCCACGTTCTACAAGTTGAGCAGGGGTTGCCTTGTAGCCCGTACCGTTGTCCGCGTTTTTATGAATTTTCTATATATGAGACGATGCTAAAACCCCCCCCCCCCCCTTCATACTGGCCCCGAACCCCCGTCTGCGTGGCCCAAAACGGGTCCCAAACGGTTTTTGACCGGCTGAGTCGAGGTAAAGGGGTCTCCGAAGGTCCACGAATGGGCCCAGGTGGGCCCAGGTGGGCCCCGGAGCGGGCACTCAGCGCGAGGGGGAGAGCCCCCCAAAATGGGGTCATTTTCGGGCCTCGCCACTATTCAAGCTAGTCAAACACTTTCTGGCCTCCAGCGGGAAACCCAGACTTCAAAACGACAAGATCGGCTGTGTTCAGCCGTAGATAGCCACCAGCGGGTCCTCTTGAAGCCGAAGAATGCTCTCGGGGGTCACAGTTAGCCCCATGTGTGCAGCGCCAGCAGTGGGCAGGCACACGCTCAGAATGTGTGGTATGCAAGTGCACCCTGCCTAGAATCCGGCTTCACCCGCTTTTGAGAACACAGTGCTTACAAGGAAAACGCAGAATATAAGGTGGAAAAATTCAAAAGAACCAAGATGAGGACTGTGGGCCCCCCCGCCAACGCCAATCTCGGCAGCCTTTCCCCGGTTCTTTCAGAGATTGTCACCCACGACCATTCCAACAGCCCTGTACCGGGCACGTGCCCAGTCCAAACCGCTCACGATGCGTCGCCGGCTCGCCTCGTCGTCAAGGCTGTTGAAGGCTTCTGAAAGCCTACCAGAAAGGCGCTTCCAGATGTCAACGTTCTCCTCCTCTGTCATTAGGGCGAGAAAGAAACCGATCAGGTCCTCACCAGAGACCTTTTCGCAAAAGGTCCTGCTGGCTACGAGTCGTCTCTGCATGGACTGACCACGTCTCGTTTCCTCATGAAACGGCGACAACTTCTGCATTGCTCTCACCGATGACTCCACGAACTCCAGACCCGTGATCTTTGGCATTTTCCCTCTCTTAGTTTCCGTTTTCCTGGGTCAACCTGTATTCTTAATTCGTATTGCTGGTAAAGCCGGATTCTAGGCAGGGTGCACCTGCTGCACCCACTCTATTTACAAGGTGTGCCTGCCCACCGCAGGCGCTGCAGGCGGGGTGGCCAAGTAGGGCTGTCTGTGACCCCTGAAAACACTCTTCGGCTTCAAGAGGACCCGCTGGTGGCTATCTACAGCGGAACACAGCCGATCTTGTCGTTGTGTAGTCTGGGTTTCCCGCTGGAGGCCAGAAGGTGTTTGACTAGCTTGAGTAGTGGCGAGGCTTTGAAAATGACCCCATTTTGGGGGCACCCCCCCTCGCACTGAGTGCCCGCTCCGGGGCCCACCTGGGCCCATCTGGGCCCATTCGTGGGCCTTCGGAGACCCCTTTACCTCGACTCAGCCCGCCAAAAACCGTTTGGGAACCGTTTTGGGCCACACAAGTGGGGTTTCGGGACCAGTATGGGGTGGCATCAAAATTTTTTTTATTAGTGCAAAGGGGGGGGGGGGGGGGGGGGGGGGGGGGGTCGTTGTATAATGGTTTAGCTTGAAGGGTGTTGGAAAGGTTGAAAAAGGTTTTGGGGGTCACCGTCGGTTTGTGTTTTTATTTTTTTCTGTATATTTTTTTTGGGGGGTAATTATTTTTTCGGGGGTTCGCGTAACCCTTCTTTTCCGGAAGATAACGTTATCTTTTCTTTTCTCTCTGGCGCTCTTTTTCTCTCTATCTCTCTCTTTGGCTAGCAAAGCGACTATTGCGACCGACACCACGACCACACCCGTAATGAATGTGATCAAGGGCCCCCCACGTTCTACATGTTGAGCAGGGGTTGCCATGTAGCCCGTACCGGTCTAAGCCTTCATTGCAGCTTCCATAAGCACCCCCGTTGGGACGGGTCCGACGGTCCGTTAGTCATCAGCGACATCGGGCGGGAAAAAGTAAATAAAAAGAAAGGGGAAAAATGGGGGTGTGGGTGGATAAGCTCGTGGTAGGTTGTTCGGAAATAAGTACAACCTCAAACTACGCCTAGCACAGGGCCAGGCGGCATATACGTGCCTTCATCCTCTCATGTTAGTGTGCGTTCACTCGTACAGACACTTCGAGTTTTTCCCGTTAGTCAGGGTAAACGGGTGCGGAGTGAAATATAGACCAGCCAGCAATCAAGAATCCGATGAGGCTCAAACGACGCGGATCAGAATCTCACACCCGCGAGGTGGCAACGTCTCTCATGCGCGCGGAGTCCCCTCAGACCTTGGAACGTCTGGCCATCCTTCGTGCATTCGACGGAGCAGTGTTGACATCGCAGCACCGGGGAACCTGTTAACTGCTGTTCAAACAACTGACCATGCGGTGTCAGACATTGGGAGTCCGGCAAGGGCGGGCAGGGTGGCGAATTACCAAAGGGGCAGAAGGAGTCAGGTGATCCTTCCGACTGCCGGCTCATCAAATTACCGGCTGAACCTGGGGGTGCAGGCAAGTCGGGTAGCCGATCCTGAGTGGGAAGCACCATGGAGGGTGACGGGGCACGGACAGTCATGTCGTGGGCATTCCGGGGGATCCGGACAAAGGCCGCGAGGTAAACGTCACCCCACGGAATGTCGTCGACAGAGGTGACGTGCAGGTCGTCGAAGAGGATCCACCCCGTGTCTTGCGCAACGTACGTGACGTAGTGCCCGCTAGCCGTATCCTCCCCCATGTGCACCACGACGGCCGCGAGGCGTAGCAGATGGTCCGGCGGTCCGAAGAAGGGGGGCAGTTTCACGTCATTCTGGCGCCTGGCACCGTTTCTCGTGTAGATGCCAAACTGCATCAGAACACATTCAGCTGTCAGACGGAGATCCATGCTTTCAACCACCGTACCTACAGCCTTGCAGTCGCATACTCTCTCCGGATTCACAAACCCGTGCACGTGGAGAGAGTCTTCCAGCTTCCTTCCGCAAGGAATTTGCAAACATTGCATTACCTGACTGCTGGAAGAAGTGCGTCCACATGCACTGCATCGTACTGAGCTGGTCCAGCCGTTCTCCAAGCATGTTACGAAGAGTTGGTAGCCCGGGCAGGGGGTCCCCGTTTCGTCCGGACCCAGCGTCGCACTAGTCGCGCTGAGTATCGCTACCAGAGCTTCGTGCGCATCGTGCTGCCGTGCATCGCAGAAGTTTGCGAACATGCTCAGGATGGCTTGGACACCCATTCTCCGACAATCCCGGCTACGCTGGTCACCACTGTCGCGAGAGCTTGACAGCATGGCAAAGTAAGCCAGGAAGTCCCCGAGAAATCCACGGCAGTTGGGGAGGTCCTGCGCAAGGCTCCAGTACATCTCTCTGATCGGCCCAACCCGTAGCAGGAGCTGCAGCACCGCACCAAAGAAGCACGTGTTCCCCAGATTCGGGAGGCCGGCGGGGCCAAACAGCGTCGGATCATGCCTCACGGAAGGCGGGTGTGTACAAACGACTGATCGGTAGCACGTGGATGGAGGGGCAACTGTTAGAACCGGTTTGTGGACATTCGAGCGGCGTCGCTTTGAAGCCCGTTGTTCGTCCTCTTCAGCCTTTCGCTTGTGGCCTTTCCGCGTGGACTCACGGGGGGCGGTCGTGTCAGCCTGTCGGGTCGGTGCTTCGGTGGGCGGTGATCGGGGGGCGTCATCTTCAGCTTCCGGGACAGGTTGGGGGCGGCCATTGTATTTCACGAAGGGTCTTTCAGCCAGAAGGCGCTCGATCGCAAGGTCCATCGCGGCCGGCTCTGGCAGTGATAGAGTGCGTTCCACCTCGTGAATGAGCCAGAAGAAGTGCCTCCGCACCTTCCCGCAATGCTCGCCAAATTTGGCCTCTGGGTATGTGTCCAGGAGCCATTTGCGGAATCCACTCTTCAAAACGCTTTTCCGGTAACCACGCCGCATGAGTTTCAAGACCGTGTTGTTCATTTCGGTCTTGAAATCATATATGTTGTTGGCGATCCTACCGTTGCGAACGAGGGCCCCAATGAGGATGCTCGAACCGAAGTTTGACGGGGCCGTAGACAGGACTGACGTGTACGCGAGGGGGCGGTACGGGTAGGCTTTCGCCTTGTCCAAGACCGACAGTCGCATGTATCGCCTTCCAGACGCGCCGGAGACCTCATGTCGTATCCGTATGCCAAGGAAAGTCGCATCCCCTACGCATGCATTCGTCTGCTTGTACCCCATGCTGTAGATGGACTCGGGAGGGGGTTTCGTCCCGAAACAGAGCAGGTCATCTATAAAACGGCGCGTCATGCTGAGGAGTGTAGCCCGCCGGATGTCCCTTTCAGCCAGGAGTCTCATCATGTACCTCTTCTCCTTTGCGTAGCAGAAGAGATTGGCAATGTCTGGGGAGGCGTTAGCGCCCATCGGGATGCCCAATATTTGCCGCATGAGGATGCCGTTCACCAGTACGTACGTGTTCGCCAGGCAGAAAGCGAGGAGGGCCTTGAGGTCGTGTGCAGAATATGCTGCCTGCTGTGAGCTCAGATCCGTCAACAGCATGAACGCAAAACAACGTTTCTTCTTCTGCGGCCCATGTTGGCTCTTCGGTCGTACTAGGACCAGTTCATCAACCCGAACGCCGAGCCGTTCGGCCTCCGCTGCAAAGGCTTCGTCGATGGTACCAGCGATTTCCTCCAGCAGTTCCTCGAGTCCCAGCTGGTCGTACATGGTCGTGAAATCCCATGTACCCGCGACCAGGCCCGAGAGCTCGTCAACATGCGTCTTCAGAAAGAAGGCGGTGTCGTCACTGGACTCCGTGATCCAGAAGAATCTAAACCCGGTCGCGTTGAATCGGTCGTTGTCCTCCCTCCGTAGGATCTCCATGACTGATTTCAACAGACCCGTTAGATCCAGCTGTGCATCCGTCGTCGATGAAAATGTTGCATCGGGGCGGCGTGTTTCGCGTTCAGGCAAAGTCTCCCCCGGGCCCACAGTGTTTTTGCGGGAGACCCCGGCGATGTACCGCATGGTTATCACCTCCTTGTGTAGTTTCAAGGTGCCATAAAGGTAGGGGAGGGTGTTCGTGGGGCTCAGCCCTTTTTGCTCCAGGTACGTCTTGTGATCTGCTACGACTTCTTCCGGTGTCTTCTCGCTCGGGGCGTAGTTCACGCTGTGGTTAACCTTCGTGTACAGATCCTGGTTGTAGAATCTTCTACACACGAACCCGAAGTCGTGAGAACTCTTGTCGACCGGGAGAATTACGAGGTCCTTGTGCAGTTCTCGCAGGCGTCGACGCGATGTGGTTGTCACCTCCGGTTCGGCACCAATACGCGTCACGCCGACGGTCGACATTATCTTCTCCCGCAGCAGTCTGGCGAAACTAGGCGGGGAGTCATTAAAGTACCCCTCGACGAACAAAGCCACCGCCCTATCCACTTCAGTACAAATAGCTTCGTCGCCGCCATCCGGGCGGAACTTGCGACCTTTGTCGAAGAGCGTAACTAGTTCGCTGCAGGTGTCGAGGAGGTGTGCTTGCCCACACGCATGGCCTTGAATGTGGTATCCTTGCAGCAGATACTTTTGACACGGGCAGTCTTCGGGCGGAGGGGCCGGCTCCGGGGTCGTCTGTCTTGAAACCTCTGTGAAGTTGGAAAGGAGGACCCCGAGAGGGGGGTTGAGTGACGTAGAGACTCTCGTGTTGATGAATTCCGTGGGGTCGGCGAGGAGAGCACGGAGTTGGGCATCATGGCGGAAGATAGCGGCAAGTTTGCGCTCGTCCAGCAGCTTGCTGACCTGTTGGATGCAGAACCACGGGGTTCGTGCCGCACTTTTCTTCTTTTTCGCGAGGTGGTTTATCTCACCAAGCCGTGCAGTGAGCAGCTCGTCCAGGATCCCCACCTTCGGATGCTGCAGGTGTTCGATCATGAACCGCCGAACCCACGTCCGAACCCTGTACACCCGGCTCTTCATCCACGGGTTCACGTCATACTCCCGCAGTGCGTCCTCCTCAAGTCCGAAGAGGTGCTGCAACTGCCTACGGATGCCGAAGAATCTACCCCGTCCCTGGTTGATCCGTATCTCTTCGCCATCCACGTGAACCCACGGCTCCCCACGCTCGCGTGAAGCTCCTTGGGCGTCCCGTTCGTTGCCCGGTGCCTTTGTGAACGATGGTGCAGTGCGGGGCTTTTTCCTTCGTCTGTTCAAATCGCTGGCTGTCCTCACCGTGTTGAACATCGGCTGCAGCATCGCGATGAACGCCATCTCTATCGGCTCCGACACCCTGTCGAACGAACACCCGTCGGAGTAAAACGCACCAGGGATGTCGTAGAGCACGAAAGCGTACGGCGGGGAAGGGAGGTTCTGTAAGTGACGCTTGAACTGGTCCTGTTTGCTGTTCCTGCCAGACCAGTGTTTGGCGACCCTTTCCTGCATCGTCTTGCCTGTCTTGCCGATATATAACAGGTTAGCATGCGAGTCCACGAGTCCATAGATGAGACCCGAAGCCTTGTAGTTGCTCGGGTTCTCCGGCTGCTGGAGCTTGAGCGTCGCGTATGTGTGTGCAAGCTTCCTCCCGTATCTTCTCAGGAACCGGCTCGTGAATTCCACGCCTTGCTCCTTCCATTTCGACCAGTCGATCTGCGTCGTCTTTTCCGTCTTCGTACGAACGCAGTCGGTTTGGAAGAAGGGTGCGAGGAATGGTTTCGCAAACTCCGGGCGCCGCCGCATATCCGCGTCGGCAGGCGGTACACGCATCTTGACCCGTTCCGGTAGGACCTCGCGCGTTTGTGGACCGGGTCGTCGCAAAACCGGACACGCGGAACAGTCGGGGGGTTTTTTTTGGGGGGACGGTGGGTCGTCGTGGAGGAAGGCCAACGAGTCGGAGGGAAGATCTATGACGTAACGTAACGTAACGGAAGGGGTGATAGGGAGGGGCGGGCGGATGGGGCGGCTTGTTCGTCTGGACGGTCGGCGGTGCAATACACGGGGGGGTAGGGAATTCACGCTTCTAAACTACTGCTACTGGTTTTTTTGCCAGGCTCAGGGCCCGACGCGTCTTTTGTCGATTTTCTGGGGTTTCGGTTGTACAATGGAACAGGTCCCGATTGGTAGTGACGAGACCGTACGGGGGCAGGATGGAGTTCACCTAAACTCTGCCCGGTCTCGATGCCGTGGTTGGTGGTACAGCGGGGCGAAGTCGATTTGGGTGGACCGTCTCCCTACCTGTACCGGTTGCTTCCTTCTCGTCGGTTGTGTGCACAAGGCGGGTTTTTTTCGGGCTCTGTACGTCCCTCGCGTCAGAGCCCTCAGAAAGCGAGCGGGTTCTTTTTTTGAGAGGTCACCCCGCGGCGTTTGGGGTGACTGGGTGGGTACGGCCGCTCCGTCCACCTAGGCCCCGGAATGAACCGGGTTCCCCTGTCGTTGATGGGAGAAGGACACAACAAACGAAGCACTCACATTCCGTCCAGGGGAACAGTCTAAATCATCCGCCCTAAGTTTTTCCGCGATATCGTCGCGCATCGCGTCTTCGGCTCGTGTCCGTGGATGGGTCATTGGCTTCTGACGGAGCAGCGGACTGGGTACCGGGCGTAGTTGTAGAGGAGGTGATAGTGCAGGTAGTCGGCAGCGGCATGTAAACATGGGGACGTAGTGTAGGGGAGAGGGGGGCGGCGCGTTGCACTAATCTGTATGTCAGTCAGCAGGCAGCCGTGGCATCCAATATCAACGGGCAGCCCGGTTGGCGGTCTACTCGGCGATGCGCGTCGCAGGAGGTGGACCGCCATCCGGGGGCCGGTGTGTAGAGCGTAGCTCCGAATGGGCGTCGTCCGGCAAAGTGCAACGCCGAAGGTACATGGACCCTTGAACTTGAACTCACATCCCGTCCGGGAGAGCCGTCTTATGGTCTTCCGCGATAGCGTCGCGCTTCGTGTCTCCGGCTCGCGTCCGTGCGTGGGTCGCTGGCCTCAATGGAGCAACGGACTGTACAGGGAACAGGCGCCGCCGGGAGTAGAGGAGTAGAGGAGTCGAGTAAGTGCTACGGTAGATAGTCGGCAGCAGCATGTTGCGTTGAGTAGACCGGGCCACACCGTAGAGGAGAGAGGGTGCTGATGGGCACGTCAGATTGCAAGTGTTGTGGCGGTCAGTAGTATCGTGAAACCCGGGACGGTGGCTCACTCAGCGGATAAGCATTTGACCATCTACCGGGAGTCGAGATGTAGGACGCAGTTTCGAAAGGGGGTGTGGGGGTGGACTGCTATGGTGTGTCAGGCGGTGTAGTAAGTTGTGTGGCGACAGGCCGTTGCGTCGGTATTGCACGGATGATGGTTGTTGTACAGTTGGAAGGTCGCAGGCGGTTGCAAGCTCGTCTGTGTCGTAAGTACCAGTCGTCTGCCACGGGGGCAGGGGGTGTAGGAAGCAGACTCGAGCAGTGTGTTGGCAGTAACCCTCTGTCGGTGTGTCTGGTTGCGTGGTGGTGGAGAGTCGTACGTCCGCGGGTTGTTGTTCGCGCCGGTTGGCAGGCGTTTGTGACACTCAGCAGCGCATCGCAGCCCAGATAAGCGGTCCCTCCCGCGGAAACGCATCGCGGGTGTGGATCGCAAATCAGGGGTGTAGGTGTTGAACGCAGCCTCGGACAGGGGGCGGCAGGGTGCAGGCGTAAGCAGTTTTGAACAGGGGGCGGCTTCGAGTGTTGTCCGGCGGTGTGTGTTAAATCGTCGATCGGCAAAGTGCAGGTAGAATTGTATGATGTAGTGAACACGCTGGGCACCCGCGCGGCGGCTTCTCGTTCCCTGGACGTCTATCGATACAGGCGAATGTAGAAAATGGGAGATCGGACTCTCGCCGGGTAGGACTCGTCAATATTCTCAAAAGGTGGCGGGCTCGAGGGGCATCGTAGCATGAGGCGGTGTCGGAAACAAAATGTAAGGCAGTCTGCCGGTGATCGCTACACACTTCACGACAGGTGCCATCCATTTCATCACGATCCGCACTGGCCGAGGTAAGGGAGTTTGCGAGCTGGGTGGCAGTGGCCGGGAGGGGGACATCGACTGATGAACCGGCCTCGTCAGTGGGGGCAGGGAGGGTGGGGATACGGACGTTAAAGCCACGATGAGGACTTGAACTTTCCGGGGCACATGGTTCCCCTGAGCAGCATGTAAAACGCAGTGGTCCCAGGTCCAACCCACTACGAGCGCGAGCGTAACATCAGTGCAGGCGTCGTTTCGTAGCCGAGTCTTTTGGGTACCCCTTTCCAGGCGTCCCGTCACGTAACCAACGGTCGACCAAGGACCAGGGAATATTGTAAAAAGAAAAAGAAATTTATGAAGGCTCACCAACTTCGGCCCTCGCGAAAGGGGCGGAGAAGGCCACAGAGGGGCAAGAGGAGGGCCCATGCGTGCTTCAAAGGCTGTCGCCTGAGCTTGTTGCATGGCGGTAACGCCAGCGTGTCGAGGGCAGCAGCTCGCTTGCGCGAAGTACCCTGCTGGAATGGGGGGTCGTTGTATAATGGTTTAGCTTGAAGGGTGTTGGAAAGGTTGAAAAAGGTTTTGGGGGTCACCGTCGGTTTGTGTTTTTATTTTTTTCTGTATATTTTTTTTGGGGGGTAATTATTTTTTCGGGGGTTCGCGTAACCCTTCTTTTCCGGAAGATAACGTTATCTTTTCTTTTCTCTCTGGCGCTCTTTTTCTCTCTATCTCTCTCTTTGGCTAGCAAAGCGACTATTGCGACCGACACCACGACCACACCCGTAATGAATGTGATCAAGGGCCCCCCACGTTCTACATGTTGAGCAGGGGTTGCCATGTAGCCCGTACCGGTCTAAGCCTTCATTGCAGCTTCCATAAGCACCCCCGTTGGGACGGGTCCGACGGTCCGTTAGTCATCAGCGACATCGGGCGGGAAAAAGTAAATAAAAAGAAAGGGGAAAAATGGGGGTGTGGGTGGATAAGCGGGGGGTGGGGGGGGGGGGGGGGTCGTTGTTGTTGGTGATGGTTTTGTGGGATGAAGTAGGGGAAAGAAAATTTCTTTTTGCGGTGGTCTCCGCTGGCCTGGTAGTCCGTGCTACCTCCTTTCTTTTACACTCGTTCTCTTCTCTACTCCACTACTGTACGTACTCTTTCGCTCTTTTTCTCTCTTTGGCTAGCCAAAACAAAAGACTTCTGCGACCGACACCACGAACACATTCGCAATGAATGCCCCCCACGTGCATACATGTTGAGCAGGGGTTGCCATGTAGCCCGTATCGGTCTAAGTCAACACTGTTACTTTCATGGGATGTTCACCGGGGAAGGGTCCGACCTAACCGTTAGTCAACAGCAACGTCGAAAAGGGGGAGGGGGAAAGAAGATAGAAAATCGGTGGGGTTGACAAGCTCGTAAGTGGTTGTTTGTAGATCAGTACAACCTTAAACTACGCCTAGCACACGGCCAGGCGGTCTTTAACGAACCTCCAGTACATTAAACGCAAGTCGGCAGGTCGTCATCAGACGCGGCACGAAAAGCAAACGTCGCGGGGGGGGGGTTTGGCATCGTACCATATGTATTTATAAAAGGGGGTTTTTGAAAAAGAATAATACTCTCCTCCTCGCCCGTCTCGCTGCTCCGTACTCGCTGCTCTCGTCCTTGCTGCTGCGTGATGTCAGATTGATGGAGCGTAACAAACGTAGAAAGGTCATGCAGAGATTCTCGTGTGTATGCCACAAACTTCTTCGTGACGCCTCAGGACACTGGACTAGAAGATAAAAATGGGCAAGGGTGGGTGGGCAAGCGAGGGGTAAAATTACGGTGTTCTTCTCGAGAGCGACGGGGTAATAACCTTTGTACAAGTGTTAGTTCTCGTCGGAATAGTATTAATCTTCTAAGATCTTCGATCTTATACGACAAAAGAAAAAAGACATTACGTCGACGATCTCGTTCAAGTTCATGCTCTTCATCGTTTGCTGGTTGTAGATCATCACCACAGATCCGAGGACGATCATCAGTCCGTGGCCGACGTCTCCGTACATGAGCCCGAATAGCCAAGGGAACGTGACGATGGTGAAGGCGACCGGGTTGATTTCGCGGTACCGGGGTACGCCGTATGAGTCGATGATCCCCTGGAACGTGCCCGTGAAGTCGTTGGTTTCGAAGTACGTGGGCGGCACGTCGGCTTCGGTGACGTCCAGGGTTTCCTTCCCGAGCCCGCACAGGTGTTGCGCTTCGACGACGGCCCGCACCTTCGGGACGAACCGAGAAGGGATCCAGGCGACCGCTGTCGCGAAGGACGCGCCTTTGTCGATTTTCATCATGTTCAGGCAGTGGAACAGCGCCTTCTCCTTCACGACGTAGTGCCGCCGCTCTCTGTGCACCCTCGCGAGCGACGTCAGCAGCTCGGTCACTTGGCTCGACGTGCTGTGGATGAGCTTCTCGCGCTCACTCGTGTCGTCGTACACTTTCCTCTGCAACTCTCCAAACGCCGACGGAGAACTCGGCAACACGTGGATACCGTCCAATCGCGGTTCTGAGTTCCCGCTATACGAACTAAGCGGGCGGACGAGGTATATCGTCGATCCGTTCGACTGGATGAGCTTCAGAATCCGGGACTGCATCTCGAACGAGGAGTACAGGATCCGGAACACGGTCTTGTCGTCGAGGTCCTTCACGCTGTCGGTCTTTAACACCGCGTGTCCCTTCGTTACCCGGTACAGCAACCTGTCGGGGGATGGGTGCGGTGTTTGGAGCATCCAGTCTTTCAACGAAGAACAAACAGTTCAGGCACAGCTCTTGACAAAGAACAGGATAGAAAATGCTCGAGTTGTGCTCATTTCGAAGGAGGCTAGAGGGGGAGAAAACAATACAACTACAAAGTGGGTCTTTTTTGTTGAACGCTTACGCCCGCCACTGAACCCAGATTCACCTGGGCTACAGCACATTTACCTCCTTTGATCTATCGCAACTGGCAGTCTCCTCAAGCATTTCCTACAAGGCAGGTGCTTATCACCCATTCCACGAAAAAGTGCCACAGATTTCGGCTTTTTTCGGATTTCTGCCGAAGATTTCCATCTGCAGGTCCGAAAATGGTCGGTTTCGAGATTTTGAGGACACGTTTGAATCCGTTGAGGACAGGGCTTTCCGAATATTTGGTCGGATAAAAATTTTGACCGACCCCCCCCCCGGAAATGGAGGTCGGCACCCGAAAAAATGGGGTCCTGGAGATCGGTTTTT
>JAPJBO010001929.1:0-25286 GCA_030068145.1 Diplonema papillatum
CATGGCCTTGGGGCCCTTGGAACCTTCTTTGGAGAAACCCACACGCATTCGTTGGGCTATTCACAGAAACCCACACACCAAATGAGTCCGGATTTGACATCTGGACCCGGATCAAGTGTGGTTCTCTGTATTTGGAAAGTCTACGGCTTGTATAGTTATTCAAACGTCCCACAGCACAGGGTACAGTGATTCATGCCTTGGGGGTCCTTAGAACCTTTCTTTGGGGAACCCAAGCGCGTTCCTTGGTCTCTAAACAGGAACCCACATACCCAGTGAGCCCAGACCTGACGTATGGACCCGAATCAGGTGTTGGCGCCTGGTTTCGGAGATTTTATGATCTATATAGTGGTAAAAATGTTCCACTGCATAGTGTCCAGCGATTCTTGGTCTTGGAGGTCCTTGGCACGTGCTCAGAATATGTCCGTGTTTACAGAAACCACACCAAACCCAACTCTCCTAACGTGCTTCGACCATGTGCTCATTTCTAGTGCGGGTTTGCGGGTTTGCGGGTTTGCGGGTTTGCGGGTTACTCCCTACATTTTGCGGAAATGCGGGTAATTTTTTGTTCAGGCTTTAATTATTTTAAAAAATTTCCAAAATCAGAAAATTATACCACCAATGAACCCAGATTGGCGCAACGTCTGCGTACTGTTGGCGTAACGTTTGCTTAATGTTGGCGCAACGTTGGCGTAATGTTGGCGTAATGTTGGCGCAACGTCTGCGTAACGTTGGCGTAACGTTTGCGTAATGTTGGCGCAACGTCTGCGTAATGTTGGCGCAACGTCTGCGTAACGTTGGCGCAACGTCTGCGTAATGTTGGCACAACGTTGACGTAATGTTGGCACAACGTTGACGTAACATGCAGGGTCAAAACCTTGTGTCTTTTTGGTTAACTAGGGATTTTAGGTGAAAAAATTTGGCCACCCATTTTTTACGGGGAAAATTTGGGTTTTTTTTCAAAAAAACTTAATGTGCAGGTACTTTGGAGCTTTTTGAGGAACTTGAGCAATTTTTTTTTTTCCAAATTTTTTTGTTGGGGACAGTCCTCTTCACGGTAACTTTGCCGATCGGCCCCGGCAAAATTTCCTTAGTAACCGGAGCCCCAGCCAAAAAAGTGAAAAAAATTTGCACCTCTTGTGCAGACATTTTGCCACCAAAAAAATGGTTTTATGATCGGTGGGGGCCTATTGCTCCGAAATGTGGGTGTTTTTTTCTTCACCGGAGAGGTCAAAAAAAGACACAAAATTTTGGTTTTGCATGGTAATGTTGGCGCAACGTCTGCGTAATGTTGGCGTAACGTTTGCGTAATGTTGGCGCAACGTCTGCGTAATGTTGGCGTAACGTTTGCGTAATGTTGGCGCAACGTCTGCTTAATGTTGGCGCAACGTTGGCGTAATGTTGGCGCAACGTCTGCGTAATGTTGGCGTAATGTTGGCGCGGTTTTTTTTTTGGCCCGTTTTCTTTTCGGGTGGTTTTTCGGTCCGTTTTTCAGTTTTTTTTTTCGGTCCGTTTTTTTTTCCTGGCGGTTTTTTGGTCCGTTTTTCGGTTTTTTTTTTTTTTTGGCCCGTTTTCTTTTCGGGTGGTTTTTCGGTCCGTTTTTCAGTTTTTTTTTTGGTCCGTTTTTTTTTCCTGGCGGTTTTTTGGTCCGTTTTTCGGTTTTTTTTTTTTTTTGGCCCGTTTTCTTTTCGGGTGGTTTTTCGGTCCGTTTTTCAGTTTTTTTTTTTCGGTCCGTTTTTTTTTCCTGGCGGTTTTTTGGTCCGTTTTTCGGTTTTTTTTTTTTTTTGGCCCGTTTTCTTTTCGGGTGGTTTTTCGGTCCGTTTTTCAGTTTTTTTTGGTCCGTTATTTTTTCCTGGCGGTTTTTTGGTCCGTTTTTCGGTTTTTTTTTTTTTTTGGCCCGTTTTCTTTTCGGGTGGTTTTTCGGTCCGTTTTTCGGTTTTTTTTTTTGGTCCGTTTTTTTTTCCTGGCGGTTTTTTGGTCCGTTTTTCGGTATCACCCATTCCACGAAAAAGTGTCACAGATTTCGGCTTTTTTCGGATTTCTGCCGAAAATTTCCATCTGCAGGTCCGAAAATGGTCGGTTTCGAGATTTTGAGGACACGTTTGAATCCGTTGAGGACAGGGCTTTCCGAATATTTGGTCGGATAAAAATTTTGACCGACCCCCCCCCCGGAAATGGAGGTCGGCACCCGAAAAAATGGGGTCCTGGAGATCGGTTTTTTTTCTCTCTGCATCCAGGAGGGGGTCAGATTTTGATCGCTGGGCTAGCTGGCAGCTTGCCCATAATCGCGCATCCCAGAACTACTCGAAAACCAAAAGATTTCCCAAAAAGACCTCGAAAATAATTTCCAGACGGCTGCTTTTCACACCGAAAAATCGCAAAAAAAAAAATTCGGACCGGGGGAATCGAACCACGGCTTACAGGGGCCCAGGAGGGTGCGGTAACCGTTAGGCTATGTTGCCAAACCTCGGGCCAAAATTCGCTTTTAGCGCCTGCTCAGTTGGAATTGTTATCGGAAAGTGCGGTATTTCTGCTCTCTCAGAGCTTATTTCGCCCGGTTTGCGAAGAACTCAAAACGAGTCCAAAAATTCTCACTCGGTAGTGAACAGAAAAGAATTCCGCCGTTTTTTTAGCCCATGGTCCAGAGGTTACCACACCCACACAGGGGTTTGTGGGTCGGTGGTTCGATTCCCGCCGGAAATCATTTTTTGGGGTTTTTGAAACAACCCCAAAACCGACCTTTTGTCCATCTGCACGCCAGATTTTGGTCGCCACGCGAGCTGATTGCTTGCCCATCCAAACTGGGATATAAGGGCACAAATTTGTTTTGACAAATTTGAATCGAGGAAAAATGCGGAAAACTGGTCTGTTCTGTTCTGTCTGGCGGAACTTTTACTGCAGCCTAGGCGAGGCTAGACGGCCTAATCCTGCAGGTAGTACAGGGGTTCATTGTACCCGCTGTTTACTCCGTTGTTTGTTTGGTCCTACCTCCAAGGAATCGAAGCTAGGGCTTGCTTCCGGGAGCTTATCCCCGAACGCCTGGAAAGTCTCTCTGGTGGGATTCGAACCGTCGTTGTTCACCTCATAGAGGTAATTTGGTCCCTCGTCCTACCGACTCAGCCAGGTGTACCCCTTGGTCATGAATGAATGAATGAAAAACAAGCACCGTCCATCCGCTGCTCAGAAGAGCCGCGTCTGGAACAGGTCAGGCGTTACTAGCCTATTTGCGCCAAGAGACACGCGCACGAGTGACAGGTCCACAGGTTAGGGGTTAGGAGGGAGTGGGGGGGGGGGCGGATGATAAAATTGTGACGAATAAGAGTTTCGTTAGCTTGGCATGCCCTCGAGGACCGTCGTGGGTGTGTTTGGCCCTGACCGGAGTCTGGGCTGTTGACGGCTTTGTCGCTCGGGTTCTGCCTGCGCTACGACTTGCTCCGTGGTTTCGAGCGGCACTGCGCTTTGCTCGTCGTGCTTTTGCTCGTGCTGAACTCGTTGCCGTGTTGGCGTTCAATACGCGACGAACCTTTGCAACGACGCGCTGAGTGCCCTCACCGTGCTGTTCCAGCTGCGAGCTGGGGAAGGGACGAGGGGGGATAAGGGGGGATACTGGTTGTGTTGTGACGAAAAAGAGGTGTTTCGTTAGCTTGGCATGCCCTCGAGGACCGTCGTGGGTGTGTTTGGCCCTGACCGGAGTCTGGGCTGTGGACGGCTTTGTCTCTCGGGTTCTGCCTGCGCTACGACTTGCTCCGTGGTTTCGAGCGGCACTGCGCTTTGCTCGTCGTGCTTTTGCTCGTGCTGAACTCGTTGCCGTGTTGGCGTTCAATACGCGACGAACCTTTGCAACGACGCGCTGAGTGCCCTCACCGTGCTGTTCCAGCTGCGAGCTGGGGAAGGGACGAGGGGGGATAAGGGGGGATACTGGTTGTGTTGTGACGAAAAAGAGGTGTTTCGTTAGCTTGGCATGCCCTCGAGGACCGTCGTGGGTGTGTTTGGCCCTGACCGGAGTCTGGGCTGTGGACGGCTTTGTCTCTCGGGTTCTGCCTGCGCTACGACTTGCTCCGTGGTTTCGAGCGGCACTGCGCTTTGCTCGTCGTGCTTTTGCTCGTGCTGAACTCGTTGCCGTGTTGGCGTTCAATTCGCGACGAACCTTTGCAACGACGCGCTGAGTGTCCTCACCGAGCTGTTCCGGCTGCGAGCTGGGGTAGGGACGAGGGGGGGGTTACCGATTGATGTTGTTTGTTGGGACTCGTTGACGGAGGAGTCCGGGTGGGGATGGACAACAATAAAGTGCTGGCACCGACTACTCCCCTTTAGGGCCTTCCAGCCGGGTTCCGAGTGGTGCTTACTGGAGCGCAGCAGACTGAACTGTACGATCTCGACAAGAGTCTTGTGAAATAAGACGAGTGCACGTTTGTACCAATTAAGAAAATAAGACGAGTGCACATTTCGCTCAGCGGTTAGCCTGCGTCCTCTTCTGGCGATGCGTACGAAGCGCGCGCTGGACGCGGAGCCTCAGTCGGGCTGCGCGGGGCGGTGCGGCGTCGTCCGGCGTCGACGGCGACGTGCTGCGAACTGCGAGAGCACCGTGGCAGGTGACGGGTTCAGGATGGCCGGCGCGAGAGTACCCAGGCCCCGGCGATCCCCTGCCTCGGACTGCAGCCGCTGCGTGGACGGGTGACGTTGCCTCACATGATGGGCACGAGCCCGTACTCGTGGTTCGGGGGGGCTTCGTCCTTGTCAGACTCCACAAGGACTTGGAAGGGTGGGAGGGCGCCAGCTCTCTGGAGGTAGAACAGGGCGTGCTCGGGATGGACGAACAGGTAGTACCAGAGGGATTCGATCGGACCGCCTGGGTCCTTTTTGATCCGCCTCGTGATATCATGTCGCATCGCCGCCCTCAAGGGTGCCGTTATTAGGTCACGGCAGTGTACGAACAAGTGCAGCAGGGGGCTGGTAGAGCGGACCCCGCAGACCGGACACGGGAGGAAATGGGACTGCAACTCGGCCTCGCTGAAGGAGCGCCAGTCCGTGGCGTACAGCGTCATGATCAGGCGGTGGTGCCCGGTCCTCAGCTGGCGCACTTCGCGTTCAGCCCTCGGCGTGAGATGACGGCGTCGGGGGATCGGCCGGCCATGAACAATCCGGGCAAACGGCGAGAGGTTCCCGTGGCCGTCCGCGCGCTCGAATGCTTCCTTGGCACCTGCCTCGCTGCTGTTCAGCCGCAGATACGTCCGATAGCGGCAGACTGCACCAGCGACGGTTAGGGGGAAGGGCTCGGGGTGATCCGAGGAAGAGGCTCCGGCGGCCCGTCGGTACCCGAGAGCTGCAGCTTTGGCCAGCACGTCCGCCGCGTCGTTGCCTTCCAGCCCGCAGTGCCCGTACACGAAGTGCAAGGTGACGTCGTATCCCCTCGCCTCCATTTCCGACAGGATTGTCCAGCACTCTATCGCCAGTGGTTCGACTTGTGAATGGGGGCCGGCGCTGAGAGTTTTTAGAAACGACTGGGAGTCGCTCAGGACGAGGATGTGGAGTGGGCGGGACGTCGGGGCGAGATGTTGTCGGAGAAACACAAGGGCCGAGTAAAGGGCGACCTGTTCCGCGCGGTAGCTGTGGACGTGCTTGCCTACCGGGCATGAACGGGAAGTCGTGTGCCGATTTCCGGTGGCTGTCTTCAAGTCAGCGACGTCGCGCAGGCTGGGCGTGATCGACGGTTCGAACTCGAAGTACAAACCGGCACCGCCCCACGCTGTTTTGTCCGCATAGCGTTTCAACCAAGGGCGATGTCGCTCGTCCCACCTGTCGGCTATCGAGGGCGGCGGCTGGGGCGGGGGGGCACCGTCGAGCACCGAGCCGTCTATCCACGCTGAGCAGTCCGGCGGCTCGAGCCGGTTCAGCCGGCTTTCGACAATGCGCCTCTTCTCAGCAGCCGAATCGCCCTTCTTCCCCGGCAGGGTGGCGACGATCGTCACTTTGGGACTCGGCGTCCACGGGGCAAACGGGTTGAATACGAATGCCTCTCGTTTGCACTCAACCGTTCCGGCCTTCTCGCACAGGGCGTCGTAGCTGCGCCTCAGAGTCGTGTTCATGGCGAGGTCGTTCTGCCAGAGCGTGCTCCGGAGTCGCATCCTCTCACGCAGAGCGGCGACACGGAGATTCGCTATCGCTCGGAGCGGCAGAATCCCGGATTCCTGTTGCGCCGAAAAATCCGAGGTGTTCTTTCTGCACCCGAGGAGAATGACCTGGGCGCGCCGGTGCAGCCGCTCGAGCGTCGTGACCAGGGGGGATGTGGACCGAAGGAGGTATGGGCCGTAGACCGACAGGGCGTACGTATACGTCGGCAGGACGTACGTCAGATACAGCGTGCGCAGCGTACACGAGTTACATCCGAACGACTTTCCGGAAAGGTGACGCAGGAATGGAGGATGGTCAATTCCAATTTCAATTTCAACATTTGGAAACCGCACCCGGGTTAGGCTTGGGGATACGGTGCTAAGGTTCCTTGTGCCTTCTCTTCATCCTTGGGGCGTTTGTTTGTTTTCTGTTTCCTTTCGTTCGTTCTTGGTATGGTTGTGGGGGGGTTCAGTGGGATTGTTTCTTGCCCGCCCTCCCCTTGTTTCTTACCGTCAGGTTGATAACCTGAGGGTCGCTGGTTCGATTCCCTGGCTGGCCAACTTCTCCAGGCGTTTGGGGATGAACTCCCAGATGAAAGCTCTAGTTCACACAGTACTTGTACTGCTAGCGGAAATTGCTCCGCAGTAAAGGATGGCTTCCATACTTGATTGTATGGTCTCCCAACCATCCCCATCAGCTGACCTCAGAGGAGTGGAGTAAGGTGCCCTGGTGGCCCGAACTAAAAAAAAAAAAAAAAAAAGTTTTTTTTTTTTTTTTTTGCAAGAGGCACCACATTCTTTTGGCGGCTCCGGAGAGCCGCGTTCCAGTTTTCGGGCAGGCTTTACGGGCCTCTTCGGGCCGGAAGGCATGCCAGAGAGACACAAGACACATGCAAGAGAGATGGGCTATGGAACAGGGGGGTTATCAGTGCGTGGGTGTCCAGTATCTGAGCCTTTCACACAAACCAGCCAGGTGGCGGTTGAGTGAGGCCAGGTGGAAGACCCGGGAGACCTCTGGCTTCTTTCTTTCTTTCTCTGCCACTGGAACTCGGAGGGGGGGAGAGTGTTGGAATGTGGGAAGCATGGTGGAATGAAAGGATGGTGTGGTGTGGCGGAGCACACGGTTGCTTGTTTGGTTTTCTGTTCTGTTCTGTAGGGCGGAACGAAGCCCGGGCAAGACGAGGCAAGACGGTCTCTAACGGGCAAGCGTACAGTGGTTCTTTGTGCCACCATTTACTCCGTTGTGTTGTTTGTGATGGAGTGATGACTACTACTTGTTCGTTTATCGGTTTTTCGAGACTGGAGGTCCTATGAACATGCAATGTGAATAGCCTCTATTCGAGCCAACCCGGCTTTTCTTCATGAAAAAAGTGTATTGTTTTTGGAAAGAGCCGGGCAAGCTTTTTTTTTTCCTCGCAGAAGTCTTCCGTAGTTGCTTAATCAAAAAAAAAAAAAAGCAGAAGGTATGCGGGTGGCAGAGTGACCGGGCGCCGGCCTTCAGGCCGGTGAGTCCGGGTTCGAACCCCGCCCATGACATTTTTCCGGTCGAAGATTGTTTTCGAGGTTTGTTGCGTTTCGGGGTCAAATGTGCCCGAAAATTGCGTTTTTGGCGGAGTTTCTCAGTATCTCGCGGTATTTGGGTCACCCCGGGAAACGGAGTCGGGCGGCCGAGCTTGCCATCACAGGCCAAACTTGCTACGAGAACCGAACTTTGCTTCACCAGAACTCAGCTTCGTGCGAACTTTGCTTCGTCCGAAGCAAAGTTCCAGAATTTAGCATCGCCCGAACTTTGCTTCGCCAGAACTTAACTTCGCCCGAGCGTTGCTTCGCCCGAACTCAGCTGCGCCCGAACTTTGCTTCACCAGAACTTAGCTCCACCCGAACTTAGCATCACTCGAACTCATTATCGTTACCAGAACTTAGCTCCGCCCGAAGTTTTGCTTCGCCGGGGGGCGGCGGGGGGGGCGCCCACCCGGGTACCAGCGCCAAACTTTTCCCGCACTCGGTGGGTCGGGGGGGGTCCGGGGGGTGTCCCCCCCCGGGTACGAGCACCGACCTTGGCTTCACCCGGACTTTACACCCTGGCCGAACTTCGCTTCGTGCCCGAACTGTTTTTTAGTACCAGCGCAGCCTGAGCGCTTAGCAACGCCCGAACTAAGCATCACTCGAACTTAGCTTCACCAGCATTGCCCGAACTTAGCTTCGCCCGAACTTTACTGTTCCCCGAACTTTAACTGCTGCCTCCAGTCTCGCCACGCGCCGGCCTTAGCCGAGCGCACGTACTTTGTTTCACGTAAATTGTTTTTCCTTCTGGCTACGGTTCTTGGTTCTCGTTATTGGGTTCGCTTTCTGGTAATGGTTTTCGGTTTACGTAAATTGGTTCTCTTTCTGTTAACGGTTTTCGGTTCACGTAAAAGTTTGAGGTCCTACTCCAAGTCCGAGGGCGTGGTCAGGGCGCGCAGCTTTTCATGTTTCAATGCTGTCTCCTCCGAGCCGTACCTTCTCGGGTGAGCATCGGACCTCAGTTTTGCTTGCGATGCTTGAGGCACCTATACGTACTGGGCAAATCAATTCGCTTTTCGCTAGTAATGCCTCTGCTCCTCTTTCTACTTTCTTGGTTCAAAGTGTCAAGTGCAAGGTGCCGGAGTAGAATTCTCTAGCTTCCTACTCTCGTTCTCCATTTGTACTTCGCTTCGCTTTGCCTTCGTTTCGTCGCTCTTCGAGGTTGCTTCGACGTCGGGGGTCGGCCGTCTCGCGGTCACGGTCATAGCTGTCAGCCACAAGATAGCCACTAGTGGCTAATTGGGAGCCACAAAGTAGCCACAAACCTTGTGGCTACCTTTGTGGCTAATTATGCAAAATTTTGGTACCCAGGAAAACCACGTGAAACTAGCTTTTTCGGCCAGAAAATGCATCTGAAACACAATTTCTGACGATTTTGACAGGTTTTTGAGCCAGAATCTGGATAAGCTGCTTCGCCCTATCCTCAGCCGCGAGTCAGCGAGAACGTTGGCAACTCTATCAGTAATTTCGTACAACACCGAAGCAATTCAAGGCTTGAAAAGTTCAGAAAACAACAACAAACTGCCGCATCGTGCCAACACGGTCGCAAAACTAATGCCAATGCCATAATTCTAGTACATTTTGAGTCGGAGAGTGCACCGGAGGAAGACGAACCCGTCGAAAGCGAAGTTGATAGTTCAGACAGCAGTCAGTACGAACCTGCCAATGCTTCTGTTGACAGGTTTTGGAGCAGGCAAGGAATCAATTTAGTTCAAAGGGTCTCTTGTCCGCAAACCCGTTCAGTTGCGGGGTTCATAGTCTCCAACTTTTCCTGCCAAAGGACCAAACCACGCAGTTGGTGACAACCGTGGTCTAAGGTTACTAGTAACGACGACAAAGCACGCTGATATTCTGGGATACGCAGGAGGACAGCAACGACCCAGCAAACGGCAGAGCATTTCACAATTACGACGGCTCTTCTGCTCGGTGTGCAAGCTACCCCGTCACCAGCGAGTTTGCTTGCTTGCCGGCCGTTGAGCGCAACTACACGGCAGCAGGCATAGTACAGCAGGAGCACACTGACAGTGTGACTGACTCCCTGTACCCAACAGCTGTTACTGAGTGGCACTGTTACACTTGTTGCAATCAATGTACGAAAGAGTTCAAGAAGGAGCCATGAAAAAGTATCCGAGAAAAGTAGCGGGGGCAATCTCTCACACGTCTTGGAAATTCCTCGCGGGCTCCTGTAGCACCCCAGCCAGGGCACAAGGGAAATGGCTTCTGGTGGCTGACTTTCCGACAATACCGGTCCCAGCCTGCCGGGCAGCACGAGCCGCAGGCCCGCGGCAGGGAGCTCAAGCTCAGTCACCATCCGCCAGCTCCTGACTATTATCAGACGGCTGACACTTTTCTTTGCAGCTTTCTAGCATCATTCAAATCTGATTGGCTGCGGCGGTATTGGTTGCCGCTCTCTCCCACTCCTCCTCTGGGGTCATTGAAGAGGCTCGGAGAGCGCCGGTCGCTGGTTGAGAGGCCCTCTCAGAGGGTTTTAGGACAGAAATGGTAAGCGCTGTGCAAGTAGAACGGGTCTGTCACTCTCGCTAACCTGAATTATGCACGATTCTGTGTGCATAATGCCTACTACTACTTTAGTAGCAGTAGAGTTTTAGTAATCCGTTTACCAATGGTACCCCAGGGTGCGCAACCAGGATGCCGAGCCCAGGGTGAAGCAGCTCACCAAAATGCTGGCCCAAAAACCTGTCAAAATCATCAGAAAATGTTTTTCAGATGCATTTTCTGGCCGAAAAAGCTAGTTCCACGCGGTTTTCCGTGATACCAAAATTTTGCATAATTAGCCACAAAGGTAGCCACAAGGTTTGTGGCTACTTTGTGGCTAAATGGGGCCACAATGTGGCAACCTTGTGGCTGACAGCTATGTCACGGTCGTGACTGTTCCTCGGACGCGCTCTCGTGGGCCGGGGGGGTTGTCCCTCCGACGGACGAGGCGGGGCCCGGTATGCGGTGGTTGAGTCGGGGCCGAGTCCGATTACGGGCGTGCAAATCCGCTGGCCTCGAGTTCGCGTGTTTGTGTCGCGGTTCTCGTGGCGGATGGGCGGGATTCGGTGGGCTGTTCGTCGGGTGTGGTCGGCACGAGTATCCGGTACTCCTCCAGCAGTCCGGTCCCTTGCAGGTACTCGAGTGCCGTCTCCGGGTGTTCGAACAGCAATCTCCACAGCTGTTCGTGTCTCGGTATCCACACCGGTTGGCCACCCTCCCGCCGTAACGGGGAGGCCACTTCCCACATCAGGTCACGCTTCCCTTGCGTCCCCTCATGGCCGCAGTCCAAGAAAAGGTGCGAGACCGGGCACTCGGCTACCTCTCCGCAATGCGGGCAGGGACGATTCGAGCTCCGTTCGGACTTCGCTAACGCGTCGTAGTCCTCCCGGCACCAATTGCGAAGGAGGCGGTGCTGGCCCGTGCGGATCTGCCTGATCTCACGCTCGGCCCGTCGCGTGAGGTGATCGATTTTCGGGAGTTTCCTCCCGTTGACGATCTGCGCGTGTGCGAGTTTCCCGTCGTAGTGGGAGCCCAACTCCGGGTGGGCCTTCAGCACGCCTGCCGACCACCTCTTCTGCACATAGCTCTTGTGCCTGGCCGCCGCCGTCGATCGCGTGAGCGGGGGACGGGGTCCCCTTTCTCCTGGCGAGCTGGCGCCGGTCTTCGCCCGGGTATCCGCTTCGTCGTTCCCGGCCAGTCCACAGTGGCTGTAGACGAACTGGAGGTGGATGGTGTACCCACGATCGGCGAGCTTGCCCAGCAGCTGCCAGATCTCGATGTTGGCTGGGTCGACTTGGCGATGTGGTCCATGGTCGAGGTCCTGGAGGAGCGAGCTCGAGTCAGTCAGTATCCACAGGGTTTTGTCGTTCCTCCTGCTCAGACTGCCCACGAGGACGCGCAGGGCTCTCTGCATCGCCACCTGTTCCGCCCGGTAGCTTGTCGCCCACTTGCCGGCCGGACCGCTGTTGGTCGCCCACCAGGGAAGATCGTCTTGCGCGCTTCTCCGTATCGACCAATTCTCTCCGGATTCGATGGCAAACCCGGCTCCTCCCCATTTCGTCTCCGTGGGTGTCGGTTCCGTTGTGCCGTTGAGGACTGTTAGCGCCGGTTCCATTGTGGTTTCCTCAACAACAGAGCCGTCGGTCCAGGTTACCAAGAGCGGCGTCGGCAGGGCGGCTAACACACGTTCCACTACCCTTCTGTTCGCCTCCACGTCTTCCGACTTCTTCCTCAGTGTTGCCGAGATGTGCACTTTGGGGCACCGTGGCTCCCACGGCGCGAACGGGTTCGCCTTGCGGGTCTGCCTGTCGACGTCTTCCGTCCGCGCGCGCCTCTTCAGGAGTCCGTATTTGACGGCGATCGTGTCGTGCTTGTTTGTGGGGACCAGGGTGTCACGCCACTGCGGGTAGGTCGCCAGCTTCTCGCACAGTGTTGCGAGTCGAAGATCGGCATAGACCGAGATTGGCTGCACCCGCGACTCAATCGAAACGGCCTCCACGGATGCCGAGCGCCTGCATCCCGTGACGGCGCAAAGCCCGGCCTTGTGCTGGCTCTCCAGCTTCGCCATGGTCGTCGGTCTGGCAAAGGCGCCGTATACCGACAGGGCGTACGTCATCTTCGGGAGTACGTAGGTGTAGTATAGCGAGCGGAGCGTCTTCGTTCGATGACCCCATGCCGCACCGGATACAAGCCTGAGAACGCACGCGTGTTTGGCCGCGCCCGCCGTCACTCGGCTGACATGCTGGTCGAATGTCAGTTCCTCGTCGAAGGTTAGACCCAGTAGGGTGACGGTCTTCTTCCATTCGAGTTCCCTCACCAGGGAGATCGTCAGCCGGTCGGAGCCCTCTCCGATGCTCTCCTCCGCAATTGTTCTCTCTTGCAGGGTGCGAGCCGCCTTTCCGTTCAGTCCGGTCACTCGCTTTTCGTGGTGTTGGCTCTGTGGTGCAAACAGCCGACGAGCCGTGCGACCGTGCTTCCTCGTTCTCCTTTTGTACGCGTCCGCGCGGATCGCCACGTTCGCTCGGGTTGCCGGGAACTCTATCGTCGGCGGCGACGCGTCAGGGTTTCCGGGGCGCTTGAACAGTATCGCCTCCGTCTTTGCGTGCGATAGCTGCATCAGCGCCTCGTCCGACCACTTTTCCATCGCCTGTATTATCAGACGCACGTTCTTCGCCATCTCCGCCATCGTTTTGCCCGTCGCTACTACGCCTACGTCGTCGGCGAAGAGCGAGGCCGTTGAGTCCTTCAGCTTCGCCAGGTCGTCCCCGAGGTCGTCGATGTACAGCAGGAACAGTATTGGTCCTAGTACAGACCCTTGCGGAACACCGCCCTCAAGTTCCGCCGAGGCGCCGTACTCACCGTCCACTCGGAAGATCGCGTTTCTGCCCTTGAGGAAGGACTCCACCCATCGAATGAGCTTCAGCGGGAGGCCCCGCTCTACCATTCGTTTCTTCAGGCGCGCGTGGTCGACTGTGTCGAAAGCGCGCGCCAGGTCGAAGACGAGTAGGCACGTGTACCGGCCTTTCCTTCGGTTCCGGTCGATTGCCGCCGTTACGGTGTACAGCTGCTCCTCCGTGCCTCTCCCTATCCGGAAGCCCCCCTGGTTCGGCGTGAACGCGCGGACCGAGGAGTCTCCTTCGATGAGGAATGTGAGGCGGTCCTTGATAATGGTCTCCATTATCTTCGATGCAATGCTCGTGAGCGAAATCGGCCGGTAGCCCGATGGCTCCGAGCGGTCTTTGCCCGGCTTCGGGAGCGGTGTCACGTGTGCCTGTCGCCATTGGGAGGGAACACTTGCGTTGTTCCAAGATGCGTTGCATAGGTCTAGTACGCGGAGCCGCATCCCTTCGCCCAGGTGTTTGTAGGCCATGTGGCACAGCCCCTCCGGGTCCAGGCTCGTCTTTTTCTTCAGCTTCTCGATGGCTCTGTTCACCTCCTGCAAGGTGATCGGCGTATCGGCTTCGGACTGCGCGCCCAGCTGTGCGCCATCGGTGGTTTCCGCGGACCTATTCGCTCCCTGGGTCAAGTCCGGGCCTGTCACGCTGCGTCCCGATTTCTTGCAGACGGTCGCAAGGTGTCTCACGAGAACGTTCGCCTTCTCTTTCGAGTCCGTGATGGCGACTCCCTCATGCTTCAATGGGGGGAGCGTGTGTTTCGATTTCTTCCCATCCAGCTGCCGCACTAGCCGGAACATGAGGCCTAGATCCGTCCTGTGGTCGATCGTGCTGACCAGTCGGTCCCAGTAGTCCGCCTTCGCCTCTGTCGCGGCTTTCGTGAACGCCTGTTTCGCCTCCGTGTACGCCTTCCCCGTTTCTTCGTTGTCTTCCTTTTGCATCCGTTTGAATGCAATGTCTTTCCGGCGTGAGAGAGGAGTCAGCGTTTTTGTCCACCACGGCTTCGGTGGTTTGTTGCCCGACGCCTTCGGGACGTACCGACTGATGGCCCCTTTCATCCGGTTAGATATGGCGTCGGCGAGGCGCTGCGGGCTTTCCTTGTATTGTTCGTACTCGGTCTGGGGCCAGGTGTTGTCTTTTTCGAGGTATTTGGACATCTCCTTCCAGTCGGCACGGCTCCAGGCGTAGCGCGGTCGGACCTGTTCCCTCTTGTGCTCGTATCCGCGGGGCACTTCGAAGATGAGAGTGCGGTGGTCCGACCCCCAAGACTCGATCGTCCGCCAGTTGCATACAGCGTGCGGGTGTGCGGCCGAGATCGTGACGTCTGGCGACGTTTTGGACTCGTCCCGGGTCGGTGTTCCTGGGTCGTTCCAGACCGTCGTCTGTCTCAGGGTCAACCATTCGTGTAGAGTCACTCCGGCAGCGTTTGACTTGCCGGATGGGCACCATGACGGGTGCCTTGTGTTCAGATCCCCACTGATCACCACATGTTCGTCCCCTACAAGAGGCCCCATGTTTAGCGATGCACCTTCTTCCGGTGGTCTGTACACGTTGTATAGTTTAAGCTTCGGCAGGTTCACCCGGTCGAGTTCGACACCAAGACATTCCATCATTCCGTCCGCTCCGAAGTCGAGCTCCTCGATCTGCCGAGAGCAGATGGAGGACTTCACCAATATCAACAAGCCCCCTCCCTTTTTATGTCCCGGGCGGTCTCGTCGGTACGTGACGTAGCCGGGGACAAATGGTGTGGGCTTCGTTGCAACTAACCACGTCTCCTGCAATAGGACTACATCGGGGTCTTCGGCGGCTATGCCCCGCGTCACGTCTTCCAGCGATTTGGGGCCTTGTCTCGCCCCCCACGATCTGCAGTTGCTGGACGCGACTTTTATGGACGCGTCTGTGTCTAACCTACCGCGGCCCGTCGCCGCTGCCACGCTTCTTGCAACGGCGCGGGATCGTGCGATCGCCCGTCTCCCGTTGGTGTTGCCGCTTGCCCGCGGTCTCCCGCTTGGTTCGTTTGTTCGTCGCAAGAGGGGCGCTATGCGGGCTGGAAGCAACGGCACTTGTGGACCTCCCCCGCACGCTGCCAACCGGCCCAAAAGGGGTCCTGGGCAACCCCCCAGAAAACTCCGAAAAAAGTTGCGTTACTAAAAACGCGTTTTGCCGTTGGTTCGATCCCCAAGATAGACACCTTATTTTTTCAATCCGAGCCCCCTGGGAAATATTTTTTTCCGCTCGAAAAACCTCACAGAAGAAAACATTTGTTTGGGTTCGTTTTCTCTGCTTCGGGATGAGGCGCGGGGGGTCCGAAGCAGAGGCCGATCCTTTTGAGTGGGACACCGCGGGGTTCCCGACCCTCTTCTTGGGCGACGTGGACTGCGTGACTTCCCAGCCCCTGGACGAGAAAGTGGTCCGCAGGCTGTTGTTGTTCGGGGACGGGCGGTTCGGGCGGTGTGCCCGACTGCTCTTCTACCTGTACGACATGCGGCAGCGCCACGAGTTGTGCCGAGCCAGCGCCGCCCGGTTCCGCACCCGCCCCGACGAAGCGGGGCGCTTCGTCGAGGTCCTGAACTCGGAACGGTTCAAGGAAGCGTTGGGCCACCCGGATCGGGCAGACCCGGAGTCGCGCGCGTCCAAGTACATCGCGTCGCGCCTCCTGCCCTTCCTGGCCACGTCCGGGTGCGCGAACACCGCGTTCAACCCGCTTCGGCGCCGCGCAGCGAAAGGGGAGATGCTTGCGGAGACCGGCCTCCGCGGGGTCCCGTCGTGGTTCGTCACGATCAGCCCCGCGGACTTCGACTTCTGGGTGACGATCAAGCTTGCCGACATGTCGGTAGAGCCGATCCACCTGCCGATCCGCAAGCGCATGGACCTGACGAAGGACAACCCGGTCGCCGCCGCCGAGAACTTCTACATTCTCATGGAGGCGGTGATCGAGGGCCTGATCGGGTTGCCGTTGGCGCTGGGGCACCGGGAGACGCGGAAAACGGAAGCGTCGGGTGTTTTCGGGCGGTCGCACTGCCTGTACGGCTGCATCGAGTGCCAAGGGCGGGGCGCCCTCCACATGCACGCCGTGCTCTGGGCGGGCATGAGTCCCACCCTCCTCGAGGCCATCGCCAGCGACCCCGCCCTCCGCAAGCGCGCGGCAGAACACCTGGACAGCGTCGTGTCCACCCGCGTGCCCGCAGACGAGATCGACCGGGGGTGAAATGTAACTCTTGGCCCGCAGGCACACAACTTCCTTCAGTAGCTTCTCCGCAGTTTCGCATTTGAAGTACCCCGGTACCTTTGCTTTGTCTTTGGAATACAAGTTGTGGTCCTTGGGGAAATTACTGAAGTCGAATTCTTCAGCTAGGTGCTTGTTTTTCTCAGCTAGTTCTTTCCAGATGTCACCGGTCTTGATCTGGAGGATGAACGAGTCCGTGTCAGTGTAGACCAAGCGGATGTTGTCTCTGCCGTACGTTGGAACGAGTTTGTCGTGGAAGAAACTCGCCATGAGGATCTTTGAGTAATCGAGAATTTGAGAACCCACGTACACAGGTTTGTCGAGTTTGACGCTGCACTTGCCGTGGGTGATGATCGACATGTTGCTGGCGGATGTGATGATGGCGTCGGTTCTGCCGCGGACGTTCTCCATGGTCTTGCCGAAGATCGCGGTTCATCCTCCAGATCAAGACCGGTGACATCTGGAAAGAACTAGCTGAGAAAAACAAGCACCTAGCTGAAGAATTCGACTTCAGTAATTTCCCCAAGGACCACAACTTGTATTCCAAAGACAAAGCAAAGGTACCGGGGTACTTCAAATGCGAAACTGCGGAGAAGCTACTGAAGGAAGTTGTGTGCCTGCGGGCCAAGAGTTACGCGTACACAACTCACGACGGTTACTCCGACTGCAAGGCGAAGGGTGTTCCGATGCGGTGCGCAAAAGAATTTACCATCGAAACGTACCGTCGGGTGTTGGAGACGCGGATAGATCAGGAGGTGCAGTTCAAGACCATCCAGAGCCGAGGGCATCAGCTGTACACGATGGCACAGAGCAAGCGCGCGTTCAGTGCCTTTGACGACAAGCGGTGGATAAATGCGGATGGGGTCAGGACGAGGGCTTATCGGTAGTGGGCGATGAGAGGGGTGGGGCTGGTGGATTGAGGAGTGGCGGGGTGGGGTGGATGGTGGGTGGAGTGGGGTGGTGGAGGGTGATGAGCTGAGGGTTGTTGGGTGGGTGGATGGTGTTGCTGTTTTTGTCCCAGCGCGTGGGGGACGTTAAAGATACTGCGCAGGAGAGGCACACGGTTGTGGAATCGTGTGTGTTGATGAGGAAGAGTCAATCGTTGCATTTATGCGAGCGCGCACCCACACACCCACATACACGCACACACACACCAGGGTGAAGAAAGAAACGACCGGGAAAATGGCGCCGAAGAAGAAGCCTGCGAGCAAGAGGACGTCACTGTCACCGCGGTCAGGAAGTAGTGATGGATCTGCAGCAGTCACGCGGATTCAGGTATTCTTGTTTCACTGGTGTACGTTCCGTGTTTACCCAGTTGTTGACCATCGCATCATCAGGAAATTGACATACTACCGTCGCCCACGTTCAACACTTCCACACAGGGTGAAGATGCAGTGATGAGACCCTCGAACGAAGACGAGTTGAATGCGAAAAAGAAGAAGTTGGACGCGAAAGAGGAGAATTTAATCAAAGCCCTTGTTGCTCACGTAACGACGATCGGTGGGAACACAGGTACCGCACAGTTCGGAATCTACAATGGATCCGACGCATGCCAAGGCGTTCGCAAATGCAATCAAGCAAGTCAGCATGCTCTGTATCCTATGGGAACTGAAACAAACACCACAGGCCGTACAATCCATCGAAGAAGTGAAGGCAAAGGAAACAGAGCTGACCAACGAAAAGAAGAAGCTCACCGAGGAGAAGGCGGGCCTGACGAAGGAGAAGGCGGACCTGACGAAGGAGAAGGCGGACCTGACGAAGAAGGAGGCGGACCTGCTTGATCTAGTGGGAAGACTGAATCCTTTGAGCGCAGTGAAGAGCGAACTTTTGCGCGCCGGTGTCGCTGTGTACTCCAACGATACGATTACCACCGTCGAATCTCGCATTGCGACCAAGCTCGCCACGAATCAACAGCGATCCACCGAGCTTGCACGGCAATTCGATGTTGTTGGGCAGCTCTTGATCAAGAACGCGGAACAGCTGGCGCGCCTGACAGCGGTATCACAACCACAGGTAACCTTATTGTTTTACGAATCTCCACCCTGGATCCACCGTCAGTCACAGCACATTATGAGCTCAAGTCCACACGTTTGCTTTCACGGAATGCGGCAGTTTGTGGCGCGTTTTGCCCCACCACTGTGTCTGGCGGGGATTGAATGGGTTTGAGGAATGAGTTGTTTGCGGTGCTGAGGGGCATAAACCTGACCGCAAGGTTTCACACGAATACGCGCGTGAGACTCATGGTTGACAACCTTCCGGCTGTCCAGTGTCTCATCAAGGGGCACTCGAAGAACTTTGCAGCAAATGTCCTTTTGGCGAGGATTTTTGATGCTGCGCGGGCGGCCGGCCTTGTCATCAGTGCCGAGTGGGTACCGACTGATAAACAGAGAGCCGACCCGTACACCCGCGGGGTGCTAGCCAGAGAGGACGACACGCCAGAGGGCGTCTGGTCGCCTCGAGCGGAGGACCTTGCTCCGCCTTCAGATTTGGTGTAGCCACTGCGTGGTCCCTGGGGGTCCTGATGCGTAAGCGTTCAACAAAAAAGACCCATTTTGTAGTTGTATTGTTTCTCCCCCTCTAGCCTCCTTCGAAGTAAGCACAAGGCAGCCCCTCGAGTATTTTTCGAGAGGAAAAACACGAAGACTTTTTCCGGAAGGTTTTATTATCCTGCCACAAACAGGTAACCACCCATACACACCTCTTTTTCCCTTTCCTGTGGTTTGCGACGTCTTTTTTCTTGACCCGCAGGTCAGAAACATTTTTTGAAGTAAAAGATTAAAGTCCACATAGATGGCCGTTATATAACGTTATATAACGTTATATAACGTTATTCCCGGAGTTATTTGTTACCCCCCCCCTAAATCCAGAAAAACCGTTATTGACCGTTATAAAACCGTTATTTGCCATTTTTGGTCGAAAAATAACGTTATTTGACCGTTATAACGTTATATAACGTTATATAACGTTATAATAACGGTATAATAACGTTATATAACGTTATAATAACGTTATATAACGTTATAATAACGTTATATAACGTTATATAACGTTATATAACGGTTTTTTACCAAACCATGGGAGGTCACACTGTCCTCCAGATTTTGGTCATTTTTGGCCATTTTTGCCACATTTTCCAGATTTTGGCCAATTTTGGTTATTTTTGCCAATTTTTCCAGATTTTGGTCAATGTTGACCAGTTTTGCCGTGTTTTCCAGATTTTGGCCCATTTTGGCCGTTTTTACCGATTTGGCCAGGATTGGCCATTTTTGCCATGTTTTTCAAAAATTTGGCTATTTTTGCCGATTTTTCCAGGTTTTGGTCATTTTTGGCCAGTTTTGCCATGTTTTCCAGACTTTGCCCATTTTGGCCGTTTTTGCCGATTTTTCCAGGGTTTTGGTCATTTATGCCCTGCCCCTCACCAGAGCTATTCTTGTCTGAGTTTCTTAAACCCGCACAAGCTCGAACAGGCAGTCCGTGCGCGGAAAAAAAAAAAGGTCGAAAGACACCAATCTGTACACCCATTCGGGATCGTCGGAAACACAAAAACACGTGTACCGCCCCACCCGCTTCGATTTCAGCCACACTAGTCTTTCCAAAGGGAATATCGACTATGCCTGCGAAAAGCTCCCCGAAGGTCCAGCCGAAGCCGAAGGTTCAACCTAAAGCTCAGCCGAAAGCTCAGCCGAAGACCCCAGGTACACAGCGCAAACGGCCTCGCGCCGAAAGTACGGATAGCAACAGCAGCAGCAGCAGCGCCTCGGTTGCAAAGGCGCGACGCGGAAGGAAGAAGGTGGCGGAAACGCTGCGCGTCGAGGCCTTGTCCCGCGACCTGGCATTGACTGGCCCCAGCGTTCTCCCTGTCACGAAACCACCAAGTAAGAGCCCGGAACAACGATTCATCGACCGGATCAAGAAAACCGACCCCGGGCTGGCTGGGTTCTACGGGAAGCGCCAGCTGTGACTGCTCGACTTTGCATGTCTCGTGCTCATCATGCACCCATATTTGGTACTGGGACCTTGTCTGACTGGCATAGTACGCAACGGTCTGCCGAGTGGACAAGCTTGGACAAGTTGGACTCCAGTGGCCGGATCATGCTGGTGACATCTGCTGCCTCACGAAGGACACTGCAAACGACCGTTACGGGCCACCGACTGAGGGACACGCGCCGGAAACCCAAAACTGCAGACATCCACATCCCAAGAACAACATCGCACAGTGAAAGAGTCATGTGAATCCGGAAGGATCGCGTTTGTCGCGCTTGGGTGGAAGTCCGCAAGAAAATAAGTAAAAGAGAAAAAGCTCTGGGGAGGGGCTATACGGACCCCTGAGGACCGGTTACTACGAATTCTTTTCGGACCAGGGTTTGTTTCCGAACAGTTTTTGTGACCGGGATCCAAAAATCGGCAAAAGTCTGGAAAAATTGGCAAAAATGGCCGAAATTGACCAAAATCTGGAAAATCGGGAAATCTGGAAAAATCGGAAAAAATGGCCGAAATTGACTGATCTGGATAAATCGGCCAGAGTGGCCAAAATCTCAAAATTGTCCAAAATCTTGAAAAATCGGCAAAAATGGCCGAAATCTGGAAAAATCGGCAAAGATTGCCGAAATCTGGAAAAAATCGGCAAAATGGCCAAAACCTGAAAAAATCGGCAAAAGTCTGGAAAAATTGGCTAAGATTGACCAAAATCTGGCAAAAATGGCCAAAATCGGAAAAAATGGCCGAAATGGACCAAAATGAGGAAAAAATGACAAAAATCTGGAAACATGGCCAAAATCGGAAAAATTCTAAAACCCGTTATTTGCGTTATTTTTTCCGTTATTTTGCGTTTTCGACCGTTATATAACGTTATATAACGTTATATAACGTTATCACCGTTATAACGTTATATAACGTTATATAACGTTATCAACCGGCCATCTATGATATAAGCAATTTATGAAACTTTAGTGGCCATATAAGCAGTTTATGATAAGTAGGCTGGCCATATAAGCCATGTTGTCCTAATGGCAATTCCTGGGGAGCATCTGCGTGTGCAAGCGAAAATAACACCAAACACAGACGGCCGATCTGGAACAACTCCGTCAAAAAGTCAGCGAACTTTCGGTGCAATTAGGTCGAATCAATCCAGCTGCCTCCAGCTCATCCAGGGTGAAGACAAGAACTATGGTCCAGAAAGAGCTGGTGCTGGCCGGGAAGTGGACAAACCAAAGCGCGGATTCAGCATGGCTCAACCCATCTTCGCTACAGGAGTGGAAACCTCATGGAGAAAAGGCACTTCGAGACGTGTTTGTTGCTGGCGCATCATCAGCGGAGGCAGATCTCCAAAAGGAACTCGCCGCTGTGCTTTGTGGAAGGAAACGTGGAAAGAAACACGAGTGGCACGACACATCAATCAACTCGAATGTCTTTCAAAGCAACGAGAAACCTGATTTCACATGCGCCCCATTAAAGTTCAGCCCGTCTGAGTACACGGCATTGGCCTTCATCGATGTCAAGAGCAGCACGACAAACATTACGAGCCCCGACTGCATGGGGCAAGTTGCTAGCTACATGACAGCAGCCCTGGACGGCCAGGGGGCTCTTCTTGTGGTTTACGCCGTGGTAGCCAATAACACGAAAGCCGTTGCGGTCATGTGTAGCCGTGAGGCAGACGGAGCGCTGCACTTCTACGAAACTCCGATGTACCAAGACCCGGCGGCAGTCGTTCGCGTTTTGTGCGATTTCGCCGACCAGGATTCCGTTCCAACCCTGCTCCATGATAGTTCGACCCTCCGCTTCGGGAAAAGCCTGGGTCGCGGAGCACATTGCGAGGCATTCACAGTCGTTCGCGAAGGGGACGACGCGACCAAAAAGTTTGATGCCGTGGGTAAGCAGTTCACCAACATAGAGTACTTCAAACGAGAGGTGAAGGCGCTGAAAAAGCTCGCTGACTCCGGGTTCGAGAACGTGCCGAGGCTGAAAGCACACGACGAGAAAGGGCTGCGGTTGGTGACTTCACCGCGAGGACGCCACTTCACAGTTGACAGGTGGTTGACTATGAAGCATGTTAAGCAGTTGATGGCCGTGCTGAAAAAACTCCACGAGCTTGGGTTTGTCCATTGTGATGTTCGCCCGTCCAACTTCTTTGCAACAGAGGAAGGCGAGGCGTTCCTCAACGATTGGTCGAGTTCCAGCATTGCGGACGAGAACCCGGACTTAGTTCTTCCCGATAACTTCCGAATCCCTGGGCGGCCATTAAAGGATCCTGCTTCCCAGGTTGACGACTTGTACAGCTTCGCCCTCTCCTGCTTCATGGTTCAGAACGCAACGAAGGTTACCGGGGACTTCCTCCTCTCTGACAAGCTGACGCCGATGTGGCACGAACTATTAGAAAAAATTGCCGCCGGGAACATGAAACACGATGAGCTTCTCGCCGGACTGGAACAACTCCTCCCGAGGGCGGAGATGCAGTGATGCGACCCTCGAACGAAGTGAGTGGGGAGACGTTGACATCGGAGCAAGCGAAAGTGGACATAATCGCCGAGAAGAAGAAGTTGAGCGACAAAGAGGAGACGTTGACCGACGAGAAGGAGGCGTTGACCGACGAGAAGGAGATGTTGAACGACGAGAAGAAGAAGTTGAACGCGCACATCTTGATCCTTACACGCTGTCAACGGGAGAAGAAATTTCAATCTGCAGATCTGGGCGATACTTTCGATCACTTCTCGACGTGTACTCCTTCCGCCGCGGATGTAGCGAAAGTGTTGGAGCAGCTGAAGGGTTCACAGCTGTCAGTCCGGGGACAGCTGGAGAAAGTGCAGGCACAGCTGGCATCCGTTCACGCACGGCTGGAAGAGAACGGTAAGCAACTTACCCGTCTGTCGGACACCCGTCCACAGGTATTCAAAAGTTTTTTGCACCTAACTCTTTTGCTACGAGTCCTGAACACACGCTCTGATCTCATCATTTTCACCCTCGTACGTAACACCGAGCACCAACTTGCGTCTAAAGCGACAGTCCACAACGCGAGCACCGAACCCCGGTCCACAACGAAGGTGAAACCATCGTCACCACCTGCCACCGCACGGGAACACAAGTCTTGGGCACATGGTTTGAGCATTGGTTGTTGTCGAACGTTCGGACCGTCAAAAAACGAACCAGCGCAAGAGCATCGAAAATATGCAGAAGACCACTGCCAAGGAGTCATTGTTACACCGGTTGCATCCAGGTGTAGAGCCTGAGCTTGAGTGAGGCAGGTCTGTGCTTCGGTCACCGTTGTGGTGGGATGTCTACGAACAGGACTCGAACTACCACAGGTTGCGTCGCTCGCTGAGTTCGATTTCGAAAGCGGAGGTTTCAGAAGCCGCATCTCGGATCCCAAAAGCATTGGCGTTTTTCATTTCCAGGAGTTCCAATGCACCGCTTGGGAAGGCAAGGCCCAGATTGAGGAGGAGGCACGAGAGTGTGTGAAGGAGGAACAGGACAAGCAAAAGAGGTCGATCTTACTCGTGCCTTCTGGAATGGGCACTGGAAAGTCAAGGACGCTTACGGAAATCCCGAAAATAGTGACAGCTCAACTCCCGCAAGGCAGTCGCTTGTACCAGCTGCAGGTAACCTTCGAGAACGCGACTAGCATTCGACGTGATGAGATTGGTGAAGACCGAGTCGCAAAGGCACCGAAAGCTGTGATAGATAGGGTGATGCATCACTTGTTCGGAACGGACGTTCAGTTTGATGTGTTCCGACAACGTGAGTGGAACTTTACCTTGGCAACACTCGTCGGTACAATCATGACGGCCCTTAACAAAGACGAAGACGCGTTTCTGTTTGTATGCGTTGACGGTGTGCACCATCTTGATGTCGATGGTACAGTGTATCTGGACAAGACTGTCTACGGCGACGCGCGTAAACAAGAGCAATGGTACCAACAGAGTGCATTGCGGGCCATCCTCCTAGCGCTTCGTGAGACGATGCTTTCCTGCAAAAGAGTTATGTGTGCAGCATCATCTACACTGCTTCTCCCGTTGCAGAAAGTTATCGAAGGCTCCCTGACGATGAAAAAGGCCTTGATCACGCCGCCGACGTTGGATACAGTGCCGACAGAGGTCAACAACAAACTTGTCCTGGCTCACAAAGATTTTTTCCTGGAGATCTTTGGTGAACATCCACGGTCGATGGAGTCTCTGCTGTTAGTCTCTGCCGAGGACCTGCAAGGAGTACTGCTACAATGCACGGTCAACCTGGCGAAGAAGTACCAGGCTGCGCTTGACACCTATGACAATTCTCGAGTCACGACGCTCCTGCGGCACGCTTTCTCCGGCAACTGTAATCTAGCTTCACCTGTTGGAGACCGGACCCTCGATGACATGATGAGCCTCGGCCTTATGTCGTTGAAAGGCGCAAAACTGTCGGTGTCCCCTGCGTTGTGGATGCAGAAAACCCCCCCGCTCGACATTCTGTCATCCTGGGGGCCCATGACCTGCGACACGGGCTCGCGGGCATTTGAACGCTTTGTGGGCTTTGTACTGACCGTTCGCTCGAAGGTATTCGCCGGTGAGCGGGTGCAGGTCAGCACCTTCTTGAGCCGTGTAAAATGGCTTTCCGGCGACATCGCATGCAGTAAGGTCAAACTAAGCCCGTTGAAGTTGGTGAAGGCAACCCACCAATTAGCGACTCGCTCCGATCTGAAGTGTGGGCGTGTCGATAAGGGTGAGGGGGACGGGTCTTTCAAAGCAGAAGACCTCAACGACGACATTCCCATCAAAGGTTGCTGTGTTGTCAACGCCGACTCAGCGCCTGCTGGTGACGTGTTCCAACCCCTCGGCAACCAACGCCTCGTCGTGCAATGCAAACACGGCGAAGCCGGCGTAGGAGACAGTTGTCTCCCGAAAAAAGGCATACCCTACAATTTAGGTTTATCCACTTGCGCAGGTGATACATACCTCTTGGTGACCAAGAAAACCGTGGGGAAACCGCTTTGTGTTGACCTTACCTTGTGAAGGAAGCGAAGAACAATGA
>JAPJBO010001930.1:0-25221 GCA_030068145.1 Diplonema papillatum
TGCCGTTCATTTGAAGGAATCCATCCGTGAGACTTACGCCGTCCAAGTGCCCGTGCCTTGCAACCCTTGAGTGCAAGTATAATATTATACTTCCTCCCGTTACGATACCGCTCCTGGGGGGCAGGGAAAAAAAGCGAAGGATGAAAAGCAATGGTGAGGTCCGTCCCCTTCGATGTGGTTGTTGCAAACGAATATGCTCCGAGGTAATCAACAAACCACGAAAGGGCTCCAAGCGCGGCACGTCAAGTGACCCACCGCCAGCAGCAAAGAAACGAAAGTGCGCCAGATGTGGTGATTCGGGTCACAACGTTTTGACATGCAAGAAGCAGGATGATACATAGCAGATCGGTGAATGTCGTTTTCCCTTGTGCCCTTATCAAACAAAGATGGAACCCAAAAAACACCGAATTCCAATGTGGAGAGCGGCTCACAACGTGTACTTTCCGGACAAGAAGATGCCACATGTCAACATATGACACGGAAGATTTGTGTTTGCCCAAGATCATCCATTCTCTGTCGCCAGCGTCTCGACCCTGAGACGTGAATCTGAAAGTAACACCTCCCGCTTCAGGCTGCCCGTGATGCAGTCTGCATCTGATTGCTACCACCCACACATTGTGTTCGTGTCGTTGTACATTTTAGCCGCTCACCCAATGACACAGATGGTTCGACGGCTCTGCACCTTGCCAGCGAGACAGAAGTTGTCAAGGAATTGATCGCAGCTGGTGCCAAGGTCGACGTGCAGGAAAATGGTATGTTTTACGATGCGAAGAATGTTTTTTTGTTCATGTGGAGGCAGATGACATCACAGAAGAGGCATAGGTATTGCAGAAGGGGGTACAGCTACTGGACGTCCGGCTCAGCAAACTCGAAGGCTTGAATGTAGCCGGTGCTTCTCACTGGCCCCGACGCACGCCAGCGTCTTCCTCCAAACCCTCGCTACCTCTATTTATGTCTCTCTTTCTCTTTTCTTCCCGCCCTCCCTGCCCCAGAAAAGATGATTGGGTGGGTCGCGTTTCTGCGGACCTTGTTCAATGAGGAAGAGTGGAGGGACGTGAGTAGAAGCCTCCGAGGCCTCCCGGACGATACGCCCCTTCTGACACTGGAGAGGCTTCCGATGTGGGCACTTCCGGTGCGTGTGCCCAGTCCTGAGCTGTACCGCAGAGTACAGGACTTGGTGAGAGCGCGTGATCAGAGCTCTCCTGCGCTGGTCAGTCCCGTAACACGGGTTGAGAAGAGGTCAACGTCTCAGCGGCGGGCGCTAAAGCGTGCCCTCGAGGACGTCCCCCTGATGCGGCCCGCCCTCGCATGAGGAGCCTGTACACGACTGCAGGCACAAGGAGGGTCAACAACTCGAACACGGCCACGTACAGGGAGTGGCGTGCGAGCGAGGGCGTGCATCCATACCCGACGACGGTCCGGAGGCTTGAGAAAGTCGGCGGATACCTGTAGGCATGAAAGATGAGGCGTACAAGGCGCCCCACAACATCATCAACGCCATCTTAGCCGAGGACACGGCGGATGGTTGGGTTCTCGAGAATCCTGCTGACGACATCCGCAGGATGATCAGAGCGTTGAAGAGAGCGGCGCCTGACCCTGAGAGCGACGAGCCCCGAGGCGCCGCACAGTCCCGTCAGATCTTCGGCTTCGTGCGGACCGTTGGCGGGTACGGCGCGGATGTGCAGCTGCTGGGTGAGCACTTCACTCTCCATGCAGTCGATCCTGACGGAGGATGTCCGCGTCGGCGAGGGCGGCGTGAGGGTTGGATCGACTATGTTCAAGGCAACAGGGACGTGCAGTAGATACCTCACCTTTGAAAGCATCAATCTGTTGCCCCCTTTGCTCCTGCCGAATGGACCCGACAGCGTGCCAGAGTCTATTCTGTACTGCCCTGTCGAGGTCTTTTCCCTTCTGAAACTCATGGCCAAGGGGAAACGCCTCTTGTGCCCGTTTCCCGTCCATGCCTCGTTTAGGGATGCCCTCCGCGGGACTGCGGGGAAGCGGGGCATCCTGCAGCCGTTCAACGACGCCGACTGCTCGGGACGGACGAGGGCGCGTTTTCTAACCCACAGTGCCCGGATAGATGGTTGTTGCATCCCTTCTGAAAGCGGGTATGGACCCCATGCAGGTTCAAAAGATGGGTGATTGGGCATCAGGAGACATGGTGACCCACTACGACGAGAAAGTCCTAAGGGACCCAGGGTGTGTTGAGGCGTAAAAAGCTTACACCGAGCCACTCGAAGTTCTCGTACAGAAAGTGAAGAACAAGAAGGCAACCCGTGTCCCCGACGTCGACTGCGAGACATGCCACCGAAGAACGGAGGGCTCCACAAAAGAGCTCTACGTTTTCCCAAGGGAGATGGATGTGGCTCTTAAGCAAGATCCCATATATTTACTACGTTTTACAAGGTTGCCCACCAAATTTACCAATTCTTACAAACGTCGCAATCATAGCAAGATGAATGAAAAAAGACCCCGCCTCGTTTACCCATGCCGTTCATTTGAAGGAATCCATCCGTGAGACTTACGCCGTCCAAGTGCCCGTGCCTTGCAACCCTTGAGTGCAAGTATAATATTATACTTCCTCCCGTTACGATACCGCTCCTGGGGGGCAGGGAAAGAAAGCGAAGGATGAAAAGCAATGGTGAGGTCCGTCCCGTTCGATGTGGTTGTTGCAAACGAATATGCTCCGAGGTAATCAACAAACCACGAAAGGGCTCCAAGCGCGGCACGTCAAGTGACCCACCGCCAGCAGCAAAGAAACGAAAGTGCGCCAGATGTGGTGATTCGGGTCACAACGTTTTGACATGCAAGAAGCAGGATGATACATAGCAGATCGGTGAATGTCGTTTTCCCTTGTTCCCTTATCAAACAAAGATGGAACCCAAAAAACACCGAATTCCAATGTGGAGAGCGGCTCACAACGTGTACTTTCCGGACAAGAAGATGCCACATGTCAACATATGACACGGAAGATTTGTGTTTGCCCAAGATCATCCATTCTCTGTCGCCAGCGTCTCGACCCTGAGACGTGAATCTGAAAGTAACACCTCCCGCTTCAGGCTGCCCGTGATGCAGTCTGCATCTGATTGCTACCACCCACACATTGTGTTCGTGTCGTTGTACATTTTAGCCGCTCACCCAATGACACAGCTGGTTGGACGGCTCTGTATATTGCCAGCGAGAATGGTCACTTAGAAGTTGTCAAGGAATTGATCGCAGCTGGTGCCAAGGTCGACGTGCAGAAAAATGGTATGTTTTACGATGCGAAGAATGTTTTTGATTGATATGACGTTGAGCTGGCAAGGGACAGCCGTGAGCTCCTCACGAAGCAGATCGGGACGCGCTTCGCGGCGACGCTAGTCTACTGGCTAAGGAATCTACGTTGGGTCAACACCCCCCCTCTCCCTACGACCGGCGTGGGACTCGCTTTGGATTTTGAGGCCTACACGCGATCCAAGCTGCCTGGGGAAACGTTTGCCGAAAAAGGGTTGCAGATAGGATATCTAACACGAGCCATCTACGACCTAAGCTTTGCTGACACGGGGGCCTCAGCCTTCCCCGGGAAGTGGCGTCAGGGTGTATGCTCTTTACGCTGTCTGGGTGCGCCGGCAATGCCGGGATTCACACACCGTCCACGTTTTGCGGCTGGACGGAGGACAGAGGCGATGTTAAACGGCATAGTAGCAGTTTGCTCCAAAGACAGCTGGAATGACGCCAAACCCGTGTACCCTCAGGACGTAGCCTTCGCTCAATGGAAGCTGAAGTTTCCCATCAAGGTGTTAGCCGCCGCCGTAGGCCGCGCAGTCGCGAGGAAGAAGAGGGCCCGCAGCGTTACAAGGCGGCGATCCCCCGCGAGACGAGCTCGCCCGCCGGCCAGAGCGCCCGCTGCAGCACCAACTCCGGTGCCGCCACTCACTGTAGCAGAGCCGCAACCTGCAGCGCGCCTCCGGAGCGACTTACGCCCGCCGTAGCAGTGCGAAGAGAAGTGAGGAGACCGGAAACTCCCCGGAGAGATGGTCCCTGCACTCTAACTCGTCTCTCTCTCTCTCTCTTTTTTTTGTTCATGTGGGTGCTATGAGGCCCCCACGATGACATCACAGAAGAGGCATAGGTATTGCAGAAGGGGGTACAGCTACTGGACGTCCGGCTCAGCAAACTCGAAGGCTTGAATGTAGCCGGTGCTTCTCACTGGCCCCGACGCACCAGCGTCCTCCTCCAAACCCTCGCTACCTCTATTTATGTCTCTCTTTCTCTTTTCTTCCCGCCCTCCCTGCCCCAGAAAAGATGATTGGGTGGGTCGCGTTTCTGCGGACCTTGTTCAATGAGGAAGAGTGGAGGGACGTGAGTAGAAGCCTCCGAGGCCTCCCGGACGATACGACCCTTCTGACACTGGAGAGGCTTCCGATGTGGGCACTTCCGGTGCGTGTGCCCAGTCCTGAGCTGTACCGCAGAGTACAGGACTTGGTGAGAGCGCGTGATCAGAGCTCTCCTGCGCTGGTCAGTCCCGTAACACGGGTTGAGAAGAGGTCAACGTCTCAGCGGCGGGCGCTAAAGCGTGCCCTCGAGGACGTCCCCCTGATGCGGCCCGCCCTCGCATGAGGAGCCTGTACACGACTGCAGGCACAAGGAGGGTCAACAACTCGAACACGGCCACGTACAGGGAGTGGCGTGCGAGCGAGGGCGTGCATCCATACCCGACGACGGTCCGGAGGCTTGAGAAAGTCGGCGGATACCTGTAGGCATGAAAGATGAGGCGTACAAGGCGCCCCACAACATCATCAACGCCATCTTAGCCGAGGACACGGCGGATGGTTGGGTTCTCGAGAATCCTGCTGACGACATCCGCAGGATGATCAGAGCGTTGAAGAGAGCGGCGCCTGACCCTGAGAGCGACGAGCCCCGAGGCGCCGCACAGTCCCGTCAGATCTTCGGCTTCGTGCGGACCGTTGGCGGGTACGGCGCGGATGTGCAGCTGCTGGGTGAGCACTTCACTCTCCATGCAGTCGATCCTGACGGAGGATGTCCGCGTCGGCGAGGGCGGCGTGAGGGTTGGATCGACTATGTTCAAGGCAACAGGGACGTGCAGTAGATACCTCACCTTTGAAAGCATCAATCTGTTGCCCCCTTTGCTCCTGCCGAATGGACCCGACAGCGTGCCAGAGTCTATTCTGTACTGCCCTGTCGAGGTCTTTTCCCTTCTGAAACTCATGGCCAAGGGGAAACGCCTCTTGTGCCCGTTTCCCGTCCATGCCTCGTTTAGGGATGCCCTCCGCGGGACTGCGGGGAAGCGGGGCATCCTGCAGCCGTTCAACGACGCCGACTGCTCGGGACGGACGAGGGCGCGTTTTCTAACCCACAGTGCCCGGATAGATGGTTGTTGCATCCCTTCTGAAAGCGGGTATGGACCCCATGCAGGTTCAAAAGATGGGTGATTGGGCATCAGGAGACATGGTGACCCACTACGACGAGAAAGTCCTAAGGGACCCAGGGTGTGTTGAGGCGTAAAAAGCTTACACCGAGCCACTCGAAGTTCTCGTACAGAAAGTGAAGAACAAGAAGGCAACCCGTGTCCCCGACGTCGACTGCGAGACATGCCACCGAAGAACGGAGGGCTCCACAAAAGAGCTCTACGTTTTCCCAAGGGAGATGGATGTGGCTCTTAAGCAAGATCCCATATATTTACTACGTTTTACAAGGTTGCCGACCAAATTTACTAATTCTTACAAACGTCGCAATCATAGCAAGATGAATGAAAAAAGACCCCGCCTCGTTTACCCATGCCGTTCATTTGAAGGAATCCATCCGTGAGACTTACGCCGTCCAAGTGCCCGTGCCTTGCAACCCTTGAGTGCAAGTATAATATTATACTTCCTCCCGTTACGATACCGCTCCTGGGGGGCAGGGAAAAAGAGCGAAGGATGAAAAGCAATGGTGAGGTCCGTCCCCTTCGATGTGGTTGTTGCAAACGAATATGCTCCGAGGTAATCAACAAACCACGAAAGGGCTCCAAGCGCGGCACGTCAAGTGACCCACCGCCAGCAGCAAAGAAACGAAAGTGCGCCAGATGTGGTGATTCGGGTCACAACGTTTTGACATGCAAGAAGCAGGATGATACATAGCAGATCGGTGAATGTCGTTTTCCCTTGTTCCCTTATCAAACAAAGATGGAACCCAAAAAACACCGAATTCCAATGTGGAGAGCGGCTCACAACGTGTACTTTCCGGACAAGAAGATGCCACATGTCAACATATGACACGGAAGATTTGTGTTTGCCCAAGATCATCCATTCTCTGTCGCCAGCGTCTCGACCCTGAGACGTGAATCTGAAAGTAACACCTCCCGCTTCAGGCTGCCCGTGATGCAGTCTGCATCTGATTGCTACCACCCACACATTGTGTTCGTGTCGTTGTACATTTTAGCCGCTCACCCAATGACACAGATGGTCGGACGGCTCTGCATATTGCCAGCCTGAATGGTCACTCAGAAGTTGTCAAGGAATTGATCGCAGCTGGTGCCAAGGTCGACGTGCAGGACAATGGTATGTTTTACGATGCGAAGAATGTTTTTTTGTTCATGAGGGTGCTATGAGGCCCCCACGTGCGAGGCAGATGACATCACAGAAGAGGCATAGGACTGCAGAAGGGGGTACAGCTACTGGACGTCCGGCTCAGCAAACTCGAAGGCTTGAATGTAGCCGGTGCTTCTCACTTGCCCCGACGCACCAGCGTCCTCCTCCAAACCCTCGCTACCTCTATTTATGTCTCTCTTTCTCTTTTCTTCCCGCCCTCCCTGCCCCAGAAAAGATGATTGGGTGGGTCGCGTTTCTGCGGACCTTGTTCAATGAGGAAGAGTGGAGGGACGTGAGTAGAAGCCTCCCGGACGATACGACCCTTCTGACACTGGAGAGACTTCCGGTGCGAGTGCCCAGTCCTGAGCTGTACCGCAGAGTACAGGACTTGGTGAGAGCGCGTGATCAGAGCTCTCCTGCGCTGGTCAGTCCCCTAACACGGGTTGAGAAGAGGTCAACGTCTCAGCGGCGGGCGCTAAAGCGTGCCCTCGAGGACGTCCCCCTGATGCAGCCCGCCCTCGCATGAGGAGCCTGTAGACGACTGCAACAACTCGAACACGGCCACGTACAGGGAGTGGCGTGCGAGCGAGGGCGTGCATCCATACACGACGACGATCCGGAGGCTTGAGAACTTCGGCGGATACCTGTAGGCATGAAAGATGAGGCGTACAAGGCGCCCCACAACATCATCAACGCCATCTTAGCCGAGGACACGGCGGATGGTTGGGTTCTCGAGAATCCTGCTGACGACATCCGCAGGATGATCAGAGCGTTGAAGAGAGCGGCGCCTGACCCTGAGAGCGACGAGCCCCGAGGCGCCGCATAGTCCCGTCAGATCTTCGGCTTCGTGCGGACCGTTGGCGGGTACGGCGCGGATGTGCAGCTGCTGGGTGAGCACTTCACTCTCCATGCAGTCGATCCTGACGGAGGATGTCCGCGTCGGCGAGGGCGGCGAGAGGGTTGGATCGACTGTGTTCAAGGCAACAGGGACGTGCAGTAGATACCTCACCTTTGAAAACATCAATCTTGGCTGAACCGCGCGACGGACCACAAATTGAGTTCCGCGATCAGTCGATGTATTGGGGGAGCGGTGTACTCACGGGAATGGTGCCGCAGGAAGTGGGGTTCGGGGAGCGGCGACTGCGACAGCGGTGCGACGGGGACCCTGTGGCATTACTACTGGTAATGTCCGGGCCCAGGTTGTAGATGGAACGAGCTGCAATCCCGGTTTTGCATTGCAGAGGCGATGGTCCGGGACATGCCCCAGTGCTGTGCATTAGAGGGATACCCCCCTACGGGACCCCTCCTGACCTCCTGGAGAAGATCCAGAGGCTGATCGGTACGATCTCAATCGAGATGGCGCAGGCGCAGCGAAGCCTTGCGGCAACACGCCCTTGGGAACTCGCCTCAGGTGCGTCGACGAAATACGACGTACACTTAGCAACGGACAGTCGTAAGTTGCTTACGACCAACATCGGAACCCGCTTCGCAGCGACGTTGGTCTTCTGGCTGCGGAGTCTATCGTGGGTCAGCTCCAACCCTCTCCCGACGACAGGCGTGGAACTCGCGCTTGATTTTGAGGCATTTACGCGTTCGAAGCTCCCGGGGAGAACCTTCGCCGAGAAGGGGCTGCAAATTGGGTACCTTATGCGAGCCATCAACGACCTGTGCTGCGCCGACTCAGGAGTCGCCTCCTTCCCTGGGAAATGGCGGCAGGGGGTCTGTTCCCTCCGCTGTTTTGGTGCGCCGGCTATGCCGGGTTGTACCCACCGCCCACGCTTTGCGGCTGGACGGAAGACCGAGTGGATGTTGGGCAAGCTGGAAACAATTTGCGCCCGTAACAGCTGGAACGATGCCGTGCCTGAATATCCGCACGACGTACCCTATGTTCAGTGGGAGTTGAGATTCTCTGTCAAGATGCTAGCCGCCGCCATAGGGCGGGCTATTGCCAAAAGGAGGAGAGCCCGCGAAACAACGTGTCAACACACGCCTGCCAGGCGGTCTCGTCCGCCAGTCAGAACGCCCCCGGCTGCGCCACCATCGGTGCAACAATCATCTTTGACAGGGCCACGGCTCGCTCCGCGCCCACGGCGCAACGACTTGCGCCCGCCGTAGTAGTACGGGATAGTAGTGGGGCGACCGGATACTCCTCGGAGAGATGGTCCCTGCACTCTAACTCGTCTCTCTCTCTCTCTCAATCTGTTGCCCCCTTTGCTCCTGCCGAATGGACCCGACAGCGTGCCAGAGTCTATTCTGTACTGCCCTGTCGAGGTCTTTTCCCTTCTGAAACTCATGGCCAAGGGGAAACGCCTCTTGTGCCGGTTTCCCGTCCATGCCTCGTTTAGGGATGCCCTCCGCGGGACTGCGGGGAAGCGGGGCATCCTGCAGCCGTTCAACGACGCCGACTGCTCGGGACGGACGAGGGCGCGTTTTCTAACCCACAGTGCCCGGATAGATGGTTGTTGCATCCCTTCTGAAAGCGGGTATGGACCCCATGCAGGTTCAAAAGATGGGTGATTGGGCATCAGGAGACATGGTGACCCACTACGACGAGAAAGTCCTAAGGGACCCAGGGTGTGTTGAGGCGTAAAAAGCTTACACCGAGCCACTCGAAGTTCTCGTACAGAAAGTGAAGAACAAGAAGGCAACCCGTGTCCCCGACGTCGACTGCGAGACATGCCACCGAAGAACGGAGGGCTCCACAAAAGAGCTCTACGTTTTCCCAAGTGTGATGGATGTGGCTCTTAAGCAAGATCCCATATATTTACTACGTTTTACAAGGTTGCCCACCAAATTTACCAATTCTTACAAACGTCACAATCATAGCAAGATGAATGAAAAAAGACCCCGCCTCGTTTACCCATGCCGTTCATTTGAAGGAATCCATCCGTGAGACTTACGCCGTCCAAGTGCCCGTGCCTTGCAACCCTTGAGTGCAAGTATAATATTATACTTCCTCCCGTTACGATACCGCTCCTGGGGGGCAGGGAAAAAAAGCGAAGGATGAAAAGCAATGGTGAGGTCCGTCCCCTTCGATGTGGTTGTTGCAAACGAATATGCTCCGAGGTAATCAACAAACCACGAAAGGGCTCCAAGCGCGGCACGTCAAGTGACCCACCGCCAGCAGCAAAGAAACGAAAGTGCGCCAGATGTGGTGATTCGGGTCACAACGCTTTGACATGCAAGAAGCAGGATGATACATAGCAGATCGGTGAATGTCGTTTTCCCTTGTTCCCTTATCAAACAAAGATGGAACCCAAAAAACACCGAATTCCAATGTGGAGAGCGGCTCACAACGTGTACTTTCCGGACAAGAAGATGCCACATGTCAACATATGACACGGAAGATTTGTGTTTGCCCAAGATCATCCATTCTCTGTCGCCAGCGTCTCGACCCTGAGACGTGAATCTGAAAGTAACACCTCCCGCTTCAGGCTGCCCGTGATGCAGTCTGCATCTGATTGCTACCACCCACACATTGTGTTCGTGTCGTTGTACATTTTAGCCGCTCACCCAATGACACAGATGGTTCGACGGCTCTGCACCTTGCCAGCGAGTACGGTCGCTCAGAAGTTGTCACGCAGTTGATCGCAGCTGGTGCTAACGTCGCTCCCCCCAGTCAGGCCTAAATCCGACGGGTTGGACCTCGGCACTATGAAGGTGCAGGGGCGGGTCCTGCTGAACATGCGACGGGCCGAGTGGCACCATGTGTTGCGGGACAGCTGGGTCAGTCCGCCTGGGCGCAGCTAGCTGCAGAGCGCCCATCCTTTGACGGGGTGCAGCACGGTGTAGACTACGTGCGCACCAGCGATGAACACCCACAGATTTCACGGGAGGCCCGTGCATTTTCGCTGGAGCGGTACTTTCTGGCAACTCCTACAAACCCGTGTGCACAATGATCCGCGTGTGTCGCCGTGTGAACGTTCTGTTGTGAGTTGATGTTGTACATCAGCGCCAGCTTGAAAGGAAATGCTCGACGATGCTGCCCGACAAAAAACAGAAGGGATCCCAAGTGCTGTAACGACGAACCACGTGTTGAACGGACGTCAGGTCATGCGGGTCTACCCCCTACACGACAAATCACACAAGCACAACACGTCAAAGTCCTGAGTGAAAACAACACACGGTGGTGTAAGCGAAGAACAAATCAGATTGTGTTTGTATTGTATTTGCCCCTCTACCTCTATATTTCCTCCTTTCCATTCGGAGTCGAAGCAGCTACGTCGAGTATTCTTTAGTACTAACAATCCTGCGGATTGCCCTTCAATGTATTGTGCAGGCTAAAAAAACGTAGGCAGCGTGTTTTGGTGGTTGATCAGAATTTCTTACCTGAATATACACAGGGTAAGTACAAGTGGGAAAAACGATCAACCGGCACGCACAAACAAGACGACTTTTTGTGTTTAAGAACCTGCTTTGTAGGAAATACGTGGGAGGGTGCCAGCTGCGAAAGAGCAAAGGAGGTAAATGTGCTGTAGCCCACACGAAACACAGGTGAACCTGGCGGGCGTAAGCGTTCAACGAAAAAGACCCACTTTGTAGTTGGATTGTTTCTCCCCCTCTAGCCTCCTTCGAAGTAAGCACAAGGCAGCCCCTCGAGTATTTCGTGTGTGCTTGACGTGGGCAGCTTTAGATCTACACCTGATGACACCTCAACCACAATGTGTTGTCGACAACAAACAAGGAAAATAATAAACAAAACTCTAAACCACAATAAACGCTACAAAACTACGCATCTCTTTCTGGTGAGGACCTGCGCCTCTTCTAAAGCCCCCCCTCGTACTTTTTAGGTGAAAAACATCAGATCTCTCCTGAAAAAGCTAAAAGTACACCCCCCAAAGTTTCAAGAGTGACTCGTACTATTTAGCCACTATTCAACTACCATTCAACCAGTGGCATGTAGAGTGAGCCTCATGAGGTCTCACTCTAAGTGATGCAACCGCATTTTTATTGGTTGTCGCTAAAACTGAATGGGGCGTTTCCGCCAGAATCTTCCGTTTTTCCAATTCTAAGTGACGCTGAAACCGCACTTTTCAGTCACAGTGGACAAAAGTGCATGGGTGTCACTAGAGTGAGGCTCACTCTAAGTGACCAGTGACTGTCTAATGGGCTCAGAAGGACTAAACACACACTGTGCTCGCAGCAGCTCTCTCATTGCTGATGCAGTAGCGGTGGTGAACCTTGATGAATCAGTGATGATGGACCTGGACACGCTTTCGTCGTCTTGTCCTTCACCTGCATCAAAGAGAAAACGGGGAAGGGACCTGTCCAGCGAGCGCTCTTAGCCGGACCTAAAACTTAAAAGTCGTTGCGGCTGGGGGCACCCCTTAAAACTTTTACAAAACAACACTCGTACTATTTACCTAAATAGTACGACTGCCTAAATAGTACGAGGGGGGGGGGCTTTAGGTAGAATGAACGATTTCCCTTTTCTCTAAGCCTCTAGGCAAAACTCCGTTTTCGCATCTCTTCAGACCACCTTCCGGCATGTACAAACAAACACACACCTATTCCTTTTCGTAATAACAATGCATTGTGGACACGAAGGAGAACGGTGGCGGCGTGTTTGGGAGAAGATTAGCCTAACCATCATATTCGCTCACTAACACAGGCTAGTCCTCCCCCGACACGTACAAACAAACACATGCTTATTTCTTTTCTTTCAGCCACATGTATTACGCGAGGAAACTCAACCGCCCAAGTAGGACTTTCTGATTATGATCATTTGCCAATTTGCCACCTGAATCCACGTCCAGGATTCGGGCTTAGTCGTCGCGTCGCGCTGTGTTGAGCCCCATTCCTGAGTGAGGACGCAGAAGAGCCGTTAGCGGTCCAAATGTGGAAAGGTGCCGACGCGACACCTTCCACGCGAAGTGTTTTTGGAGTCATCTGTCTCCAGTCCCTCGCGGGGGCCTGGCGCCTACGTCGACCCTCACCTTCCTCCCTTTGTTTCCCACTGCCATTCCATTCGAGGGTTGACGACTACGTACTACTTCTACTGCAGGCGAGTTCCTTCTCCCACCCCGTCCCCCCATTTCCAGTCTTTTCTCCTTTTCTTTTTTCATAAGCGCCAGCTTGGAAGGAAATGCTCGACGATTGCTGCCAGACAAAGAGCCGAAGGGATCCCAAGTGCTGTAACTACCGAACCACGTGTTGAACGGACGTGAGGTCATGCGGGTCTACCCCTACACGACAAGTCACAAGCACAACAGGTCAAAAATCCTGAGAGAGAAAACAGCACACGGTGGTGTAAGCGAAGAACAAGTCAGATCGTGTTTGTATTGTATTTGCCCCTCTACCTCTATATTTCCTCCCTTCCATTCGGAGTCGAAGCAGCTACGTCGAGTATTTTTGCGATATCTCGCCTCCCCTTTCCCCGCCCCTTTTGCGCGACCCACTTGTTATGAAAAGAAGAAGGGATATCTGTTATGTTGATAACACGGGACGAACACTGTGGCCACATGGGTTTAAACTGTGTTCACACGTAATCACGTGTTTTGTCTGTGCATATGGTATGTCACACGTTGTATAACATGTGAGACATGGAGGGGGAGGGGGTGTGGGCATGAAGATACTGGAGGAACAATGATGATGATGTGGGTAGCCAACAGGAAGTAGGTACGGTAGCTTCTTGTCTTTGTCTTGATCAGCCGGGTTTCGACGAATGACGTATCACAACACGCATATCATCTGCGGGATTTATAGGGGAACCTGTTCGGCCTTGCAACTAACAGACTTGCGAACGAGATGAAAGGAAAATGTTGAATTTGGACGCATTTTGGACCGGGCTTGTTATTGGACCGGACAAGTTTGGATTTTTTGGTCAACAATAAGCGAACTTTACTCGAGTAAGCAAGCGGGGATTTTTTGTCCGGTCCAAAACATTTTACGAATACGGTATATCGCTTACCCCGCCTGTACATCACCATCTCAATACTTTGCCAGAACCTTTGTTGCACACACGCCCTCCTTCCCTGCCCCCTTTAGACAGTTTACCACGTGAAACCTCATAACAAGTGGGCCGCGTGGGCTAGCCAAAGTGATAACTATTGTGAAGATGTAAGTAAAGGGAGGCGGTCGGGGGGGGCGCGGGCGGATAATTGTACACTTATTCGACAGAGACCTGATCGCCAAAAGGACTGTTTTCTTTTTGTAGAAACAATTCCTTGTAGGCACGTTGTACAAAACAAACACACGCCTATTCTTTTTTACATGCCCCACACAGGGGGATTTCAAGGCGAGCCAGCAGGGGTGCGCGAGTCAATTGCTGCTGGTCGATGCACACGAGCTAGACGGCGGAAGTTGGCGCTGTCATTGACAGCCCGCCTTCAATGCGGTTCTTTTCGTAGACCCAGCAGTCCATGGTACTTGCGCAGATTGCAAATCGTTGTGCTGCCAGGTTCAACGGGCCCCTACTACTATCTGGGCGGTCGTTTCATTCCGAAGATTCTGGAAGGAGTTCCGTTCCGCGAAGGGACGGAAGCCGTTATCAAGTTCTGAGTTCTGGTGTGGGCTCAGTCCCCTTAAGAAGTAGTGCGCGTCTCGGGTAAGCAGCAAGCCGCCGATGCCAAAAGATATCCCCTACAACGACACGCCCACCTAGTTAAGGGTCGAGATCTTGTTTGTTAACGGAATCAACGCCAATGTACTTGAGAGTTCTTCCACGAAGAAGTTCCTGCGTCGCGCCGAGGTTTGGCCAATTGAAAATAAAAGACCTATTTTGTTCTCTGTCCCTTCTTTTGGTTGCCCGTATTACCAAATTGCCAAGTACAATTATTCGTCTTGTCCCCTCCTCACCCCCTTTTGCAAGTGTGAAAGCAAGTAAAAAAGAAGCAGAGGCAGCATGTACAGCTCAAGCACCCTTGACTTTTCCTTTACTTCGCCCCATAGCTGGACACATCCCCCACCCGTTTGATTTTCACTTGATCACCAGATATCTCTTTTCCTGATTGGCAACACGCTGTCACTTCTCCACTTTCTTCAGCGGAGCATTGAATACTACTGCGAACGAACTAGGAGTCTCGTGGCATTGCTTGGACCGAGTCCTCCGAGAAACGGGGGGTAAACTCCGCTCTCCAGCCGGACGGTACAACAGTGCGTGTTAGGGGAGTTTGTGCTCTCCGTATTGCCTGGCGACACCTAACAAGAAAGGGTGCATCACTGGGGTTTGGGTCTGCGTTCAGATTGACAAGGTAGTGTGAGTGGCGCTCTCGGGGGGGTACCCGCGGCTCCTGGTTTGTTCCAGGCGACGGGTACCGCGTCGTCGAGTGCAACGTGGCCGAGGCGATCATTTCCCTCACGTTCGACATGGAAAAAACAGCGGAGATCTCATCCCGCATGCTGAGAGAGAGCAGCGGCGGACGACACTGGATGGAGTGCACGCGAACCCGGTCCTTGGCCATTGGCTGTCAACCTGGCACCGTTCTGCAGTCATTTGCCGTCCTTCAAACAAAGGTGCTTTGGAGATTTGCAGTCGCTCTAGTACCGCTCTTTGGCGCGGTTCGCTGTCATTCAGGCGCGGCTCTTTGGGCATTTGTGGTCATTCTAGCTCCGTTCTTTGGTCGTCGGCAGTCATTCTGGTGCCGCTTGCTGGTCATTGGCTGTCAGTCTGGCCGTTCTAGCGGCATTCTTTGGTCATTGGGAGTCGTTCTGGCACCGCTCCTTGGCCATTTGCTGGCATTCTGGCACAGTCGTTCTGGTACCGCTCTATGGCCGTTCACTGTCATTCTGGTACTGCTCGTTGGTCATTGGCTGTCCTTCCTGGGCGGTCTCCGGCCGTTCGCTGTCGTTCTCGTTCCGCAGTTTGGCCATTGCAGTCGTTTTAGCGCCGCTCTTGGTCCGTCATTCAGGTGTAACTCATGGGCATTTGTGGTCATTCTAGCGCCGTTCATTGGACATAGGCAGTCATTCTAGTGCCGCTTGCTGGTCATTGGCTGTCATTCTGGGGGCGATGTCTGGCAATCCGCAGTCGTTCTGGCGCATTCCTTGGCCATTGGCTGGCATTCTGGCACAGTCGTTCTGGTACCGCTCTATGGCCGTTCGCTGTCATTCTGGTGCCGCTCTTTGGTCATTGGCTGTCCTTCCTGGGCGATCTCCGGCCAGTTGCAGTCGTTCTCGTTCCGTAGTTTGGCCATTGCAGTCGTTCTAGCGCCGCTCTTTGCCCGTTCACTGTCATTCAGGCGTGGCTCATGGGCATTTGTGTATTTCTAACGCTGTTCATTGGTCATTGGCTGTCATTCTTGGGGCAATCTCTGGCGATCTGCAGTCCTTCTGGCACCGTTCTGCGGTCATCTGCTGTCCTTGAAGGAAAAAAAGACAGGCGTTATGGACATTTGCAGTCGTCCTCGTACCGCACTTTGGCCGTTTGCTGTCATTCGGGCATGGCTCTTTGGACATTTGTGGTCTAGCTCCGTTCATCTGTCATCTGTCATTGCCACCCACAGTTGCAGTCGTTCGGACAGACGGACAGACAGACAGACGGACAACCGTACCCACAAACTAATAGTAACCACCAAAGTCCGAAAAAGTGCGAAAAAGTGACCCAAAATGACCCGAAAAAGTGACAAAAAGCGACCCGTGAACCAGTTTTTGGCCCTTTTGGGCCAATTTTTTTTTTGTCAAAAAGTGACCTGAGAAAGTCGCGGGTTCGGACAGACGGACAGACAGACAGACGGACAACCGTACCCACAAACTAATAGTAACAACCACCAGTCCGAAAAAGTGCGAAAAAGTGACCCAAAATGACCCGAAAAAGTGACAAAAAGCGACCCGTGAACCAGTTTTTGCCCGCAAACCCGCAAACCCGCACTCGGTTGCCCTGCGGGCCCCCTCGTGTATTGGATTGATTCTCAGTGTGTTTCAGCCTTCCTTCTAGAAACAGCCTCTTTGTGAAGAGGCCGACTCGAAAGAGAGCGAAAAACGCAACAAAAACAGGAAAATTTAGTACCAAAAAACAAGTTCACAATGTATAGCGACAATGTCGGACGAATTTGGTGATCCGAAAAGCTGGTCTTCGAAGTTTCGCGCGAAACCAACCAAGGTATGCCCACTTGCGAGTCATCGAAGAGGTTCTGGGAGAGCTATGGGTACCCGTTTTCTCGAATTTTTGACCAATTCATCCAAAGAAACCCTCACAGGAATTCGTAGCTCATACGAACAGTGTTCTTTCGCCGGTCGGAACTTCGGAGTACAAGCCCCCCCCCTTTTGAAAGGGAGAAGGTCTCTTATCATGCGTTTCTTTACATGAGGGACAAGAATCTGACCTGCACCTCCTCGTGGTGTCCCTCGGAAACGTGCTGAACGCGCGGCCGACGCAGGCAGTCTTTGATATTGTTTCCCCAGTTGGTTGGTCAACAATGACCGTGTGTTTGGTTGATTGGAAAAGCTCTTCTTGCGGAAACCGTCAAAGCATGCGGATTTTCTAGTCATTGAAGAGGTTGTGAGAGAGCTATGGGTACCCATTTTCTTCCATTTTTGACCGATTCATCCAAAGAAGCCCTCACAGGAATTCGAAGCTCAGACGAACGATGTTCTTTCGAGGGTCGGAACTTCGGGGAAGAAGCCCCTCCGAATTCAAGAACAGGAGAAAGTCGCGTATTGCCGTTTTTGGCGTTCCTTGAACAAGATGGCCCCTAAAGACCAGGAAGTGAAGAAGTGTAGACTGGCCTCCGGGGCCCAAGGGTTATCGATGAGTGGTTCTGCGGGTCTCGTGTGGAAACTATCTGGGTATGTGGAGTTGTGAGTCATTGAAGAGGTTATGAGAGAGCTATGGGTACCCGTTTTCTTCCATTTCGGACCGATGCATCCAAAGAAACCCCCACAGGAATTCGATGCTCATGCGAACAGTGTTATTTCGATGGTCAGAACTTCGGAAGTACAAGCCCCCCTTTTTGAAAGCGAGAAGGTCTCATATCTCGTGTTTCCTTACTACATGAGGGGCAAGAATCTGACCTGCACCTCCTCGTGGTGTCCCTCGGAAACCCGGAACATGCTCAACGCGCTGCCGATGCAGGCAGTCTTAGATGTTGTTTCCCCAATTGGTTGGTCAACAATGACCGTGTGTTTGGGTGATTGGAAAAGCTCGTCTTGCGGAAACCGTCAAAGGAATTGCGAGTCATTCAAGAGGTTCTGACAGTGCTATGGGTACTCATGTTCTTCAATTCTTGACCGCTAAGACGAACCATGTTCTTTCGAGGGTCGGAACTGCGGAGAACAAGTGCAGGAGACTGGCCTCGGGAAGCCCAGGTGATGTCAATGAGTGGTTTTGCGGGTCTAATCAAATTATTCGAGTTTGCGGGTCATTGAAGAGGTTCTGAGAGAGCTGCGGGTACCCGTTTTTGTGTATTCATTACCGATTCATTCAAAGAAGCCCTCACAGGAATCCGAAGCTCAGATGAACGACATTGAAATGAAAAGGCTCACCTCCCTGAAGTTGTGGCCTTCAAAGAAAGTCTCAGTAGTTAGTAGTGGAAGCTTCGACTTCACACGAGGGTTTCTTTCGAAGCATTGTTCTTCCAAGTTTGGAAGCCACACAAGGATACAGCAAGAAATGATAAAGAAGTCCCACCAGTGCTGACATGGCAGGCCCCTTTTGGCCGAAAAACAGGTTGCCACTATTGTCAGCACGTGGGGTTTTCACCCCTTTGCCTTTTCCAGCAGAAACAGCAGCAAGAGCAGCAGAGCAGCAGCAAGAGCAGCAGCAAGAGCAGGAGAAGAACAGCAGCAGCAGCATCAGCAGAACCAAACTAGGAACCAAAAACATTGGGAGGGGGGAAGGGGGAAGGGGAAAATGGCTATTGGTTGTCTCTTGTGTTTGTGCTTTGTCCCATCTTTGAAGGGTTGAAAGGAAGCTGCACTTTGCAACACGGGAGTACCTGTCGAGCCAGTCAGCAAGATCAACCTGTGCCACTATGCCAGCATTTTGGATCAGAAGCGAGCCCCTCCATAGGCTTTGTTGGGCGTCCTTGACGTCATGCTTTGGGCAACTCCTGCAGGCAGTTCCTCACAACTGGCCGAAAAAACTTTGTCTCACAACATTGTATGTGGCCAACTGTAGTGGAAACAAAACAGGGGGAAGCAAACCTTTCGAGGTCTGTGTGTTCAAAGTTCTGATGGTCCTTAATCGGTGGAAGTTTTGGGCAGATTAGAGACAGGGGGACAAAATCTGACTTGCCACCTCCTCGCGGTGTCCCCTGGAAACGTGTTTTTCGAAACGCGGCCAAATACCTCTCTGCCCCCTTGTGGGGCGGAAAGGTTGAAGATCGAAGGCTCGAAGGCAGAAGCGGCTTGACAAACCGTTTCCTTACCCGAAGGCAGGTTCTGCCCCCTTGTGGCGGAGAGGTTGAAAATCGAAGGCTCGAAGGCAGAAGCGGCTTGACAAACCGTTTCCGTTTCCGGAAGGCTGGACTCCCCGGTGGGCCTTTCTTGCTGCGAAGGCGAGGTTGCTTTGGTGCTTGGCTTTTCTTGCAGGGCCAAAGTTGTGGAATTTCCTGTGTCTGTGCGAGAAAGGGTTGCTTGTGGCGAAGCGGCGGCCTTTCCAGGCTCCCAGCTGAACCCCCAGAAAGAAAAAGAAGGGGTTCCCCAGTGCCGTGTGGCAGGCGCCGGTTCAGTGTGAACCGGTGCGGTCAAAAACTGCGCCTGCCAGTGGTGTGGTTGTGCCTTTTGCTGTTTGTGTGTGTACGAACCGAAAAAAACACGGAGAACACCGACCAGACACCAGGTAAACGTCTGGAAACAGTATGGCGGTGCAATTTTTATTCCCAGGAGACTTGCTCCCAAGAGACTTTCCTTCACTCCAAGCGCCGATTCGCAAAATGACATGGCCGCTTGGTGAAGGAACTTCTCTTTGGGTGTAAGATCTTCCCCGCGGGTGGACGCGGAGGAAGAGGGTTCTTCTCGTATCCCACGAGAAAATTGAAAAGGAACTAGCCCAACACACCCCTAGCCCCATTTGTTTCCCGTACGATGCTCCCAGTTGAAAAAAAAAAAAAAAAAAGACAGACAAAGCACATGCATAGCAACAATCTTTGGCATGGGATGTGATTCTTGAACTTTCCTCCTCAAATTTGCGGTTTTTGGAAACTTTTTGAAATAGCCAGGAAAGCGAAAGCAGAAAACAGCAGCCAAAATCAGCAGCAGAGACCAGCAGCAGCTCCAAGAGGGCCCCAGCAAGACCAAGAGAATGCCTTGACAGGATTCCTTGGTTGAAGAAAGAGAATGTAGACACACAGGACTCCAACACTATCCATTTGCTTCCCGTTCTGCGCCGTTCCTTCTGGAGTCCTGTGTTTGCCCCGCCTGAAATTGCAAAAGTGGGATGCCAAGCCCGAAAAAGCAGAAGCCAAAGGTTTAAGGAAAAGAGGGTTGGGGTGAGAGCAGAACCGGAAATGGCAGGTCCAGGGGACCAACGCGCTGCAAACCCGACCAAACCTGGTCTGATCACCTTGGGGTCTGACCCGCTAGAATTGGATGCTGCCAAAATTTTGCAGTTTTCCTGAAGGAAATTGCCTAGGAAAATGGATTTTTGGATTTTTTTTTTCGGGAATTTTTTGGAATTTTTTTTTCTACGAAGGTGAAATTTTTGCTTGGAATTTTTCATTGTGACAGACGGTCGCAAAATGACATGGCCGCTTGGTGAAGGAACTTCTCTTTGGGTGTAAGATCTTCCCCGCGGGTGGACGCGGAGGAAGAGGGTTCTTCTCGTATCCCACGAGAAAATTGAAAAGGAACTAGCCCAACAGACCCCTAGCCCCATTTGTTTCCCGTACGATGCTCCCAGTTGAAAAAAAAAAGGGCTACCAAAAGGCCTCAATCCACACACACAGGCGCTCAAGCTGCAGGCAGCCGCGAAAACCCCCCAGCCCCCCGAAAAACGCCAACCACCCCCCCAAAAACGAGAGCTCCCCCCCCCTGAAACGAAACTAAGATTTTCCCCCCGAAAAACGCCTCAGCATCAGAAACAAACCCGCAGGCACCCCCCCAAAAACGAGAGCTCCCCCCCCCGAAAAACGCCCAAGGGGGACAAAATCTGACTTGCCACCTCCTCGCGGTGTCCCCTGGAAACGTGTTTTTCGAAACGCGGCCAAGGCAAGCAGTACCTTTGCTGTGGGTGAAAGCCCCTTACTTCGTATCTGGCGTCCGAGCTGCGCACCTACCCTTCCCGGGCGTAAAAGATCCTGCCCCAAGCTGCCCAGCAGGAACGGGGGGGGCGGTGCAAAGAGGCACCTTCCAGGTGAGCCTTGCCAAGTTTGACTCCCTTGTGGCCCTCTCATCGTGAAGGCGGGGTAAAATCGGGATGGTTACCAATGTGCCCCCGGTTTTTTGAATTAGTTGGCCCCAGTCTGAGTGACAGGTGGCGGCTTGTGGCTGAGCCGCGGCCTTTCCAGGCCCTTAGCCGACTCTCCTTTCGTTTTTCTGAGTCCCCAGTGCCGTGGGGCAGGCGCCGGTTGCAGTGTGCAACTGGTGCGGGTTCAAACCGCGCCTGTCTGTGTTCGTGGTTGTGCCGTTTTTCGTTGTGAAGAAGTGAACCCGGAGAACCCACCAGGTCAGGCACCAGGTTTCTTGTCTGGCAAACTGTACGGCCTGGTGTTTAAAAAAAAATCAAGGCTGTCTGTGCGGTTGGCTGTGACAAGTCCACTCCTGCATTTCACAAAATTTGCAGCAGGAGGGACTGAGTCACACCAATCGAAAAGACACCGGAGAATACCCGAGTGTCGGCCCACAAACGAAGTATTTGAACTTCCCCTTTTGGAACTTGCTTGTCTTGCCCATTTTTCCCAGTTTGCCTCGAAGGCCCCCGTACGATTCTTCCAAAAAAAAAAAAAAAAAGCGGAAGCAAAAACAAACAAACAAACCCAGGAGCAGGAGCGGAGCAGGGAGAGATGGTTGACCTCACTCTCCCTGATGCTGTCGTGACTCGGCCTGACAAGCCCCCCTCCGGGGGAGTCACGGGGGATGGCCTCCTCAGCAGCAGTCTCTAAGGGCCCCCGGTTGTTTTAGTGGGTAGCGTTCGGCCACCATAGCTCCACGAACGTAGTCCCACACTCTCCGCTTAGTCCACGGGGGTCGTGCGTAAAGCATTTTTTCCGGGTTACCAAAAAAAAAAAAAAAAAAAACCGAAACAAACCCACCGGCACCCCCCCAAAAACGGGAGCCCCCCCCCCCCCCGGAAAACGCCTCAGCACCCGAAACAAACCCGCAGGCACCTCCCCCAAAACGAGAGCCACTCCCCCCGAAAAACGCACCAGCACCAGAAACAAACCCGCAGGCACTCAAGAGAAAAGACCCCCCGGTGGGACTGAGCAAAAGAACATACACGCACACCACCCGCACTCACCCACACCTGACCGCACCCACGCACACACGCCCCCCGTACACAACGCGCGAGGGAGGGGATGTCGGACGGAGCAGGAGCGCCGCAGCAGGCGAGGGGTGCCGGGCCCCCATCGTACGCGGCAGCCTTGGCGACGGGCATCGGGGCGAAGGGCTCGAGGGGAGCCGGAGGCGGAGGCGGACAGCCCGCCGACGTGAAGGGCGCGAAGGGCGGCGGGCAGCCCGCCGGAGCGAAAGGCGGCAAGGCTCCCCCAGCGGAGGCGCAGGCAGGCGGCGGGGGCCCCTTAGCGCCTCCCTGCTGGGAGTTCGCGAAGACCGGCGAGTGCCGGTTTGGGGAGCGGTGCCGGTTCCGGCACGCTCGCAACGACGCGGCGGCCCCAGCTTGCTGGGACTTTGCGACGCGCGGCTGCAGCCGCGAGACGTGTCGGTTCCGGCACGTCGCCCTGTGCCGCATCGAAGGCTGCCGGGACGGAAGCTGCGCGCTTGCGCACTCGCCGCGGGAGCAGCGGCAGAAGGGCGCGCCTTCCCAGCCGCTTGGGAACGCAGTCGGAGGCAAGGGAAGTGGTATGGCCGCTTCCGTTTTTTTTTTTGGGGAGGGGCAGCACGCAGGGACCCCCATCGTGAGGTCGGGGCGGGTGCAGAGGAAGGGGGGGCCAGGCACCAGGTAAACGTCTGGAAACAGTACGGCGGTGCATTTTAATTCCCAGGAGACTTGCTCCCAAGAGACTTTCCTTCACTCCAAGCGCCGATTCGCAAAATGACATGGCCGCTTGGTGAAGGAACTTCTCTTCGGGTGTAAGATCTTCCCCGCGGGTGGACGCGGAGGAAGAGGGTTCTTCTCGTATCCCACGAGAAAATTGAAAAGGAACTAGCTTCACCCGGCATTCCCGTTTGCTGGGGAAGCGCAGGCCCTTGCGATGGAGGTCCTGCTCGGGGAGGAGGGGACGGCGAGAAGCGTGGTCCGCCACGCGTTTTTGCAGGAGCTGTGGGCAATGTGGACGGCCCGGAGTACGACGCGGGGTACGGCGCCGTGTGGGCCGAGTGGGAGGCGAGCGTGGAGATCGTCGAGGTAACGGACTCGGACGAGGGGTCGGAGATGGAGAGCGTCCCGTCCCTCGCAGGCCCGGCGGAGCAGGAGGCAGCGGAAATCAACCCACAGGAAAAACCAGGAAACCCACAGGACGCACCCACGACAGCAGAAGGAGCCCAGGGGGTGGACACTCAGCCGGAGCCGCCCCCGAAGGGAGAGCAGGTGGTCGAGGGCGGGCCCCGGGCGGAGGAGGAGAAAGGCCCCGAGCCTGCGCCGGACCAAGGAGAGCCGGACCAGAGCGAGGACACGGGCGAGACGCAAACCCGCAAACCCGCAAACCCGGAAACCCGCAAACCCGCAAACCCGCAAACCCCGCAAACCCGCAAACCCGCAAAACCCGCAAACCCGCACTCGGTGGCCCTGCGGGCCCCCTCGTGCATTTGATGGATTCTTAGTGCTTCGATGTGGGCCTTCTTGTCCAGGTTCGACCTCTTGTGTGAAGAGGCCGACTCGAAAGAAAACAGGATTCAGCACACACAACGCAAACAGGAACTAGAAGAAGAAAAGAAATTCACAAGATGGTTCGGGTCGGAGTTGTGCTTGAAAAATCTGGTGTTCGAGAGTTCGTGTGGAAGCAGTCAAGGTATGTGAAGTTCCGAGTCAGCGAAAAGGTTCTGACAGAGCTATGGGTACATATTTTTGTTGATATTTTGACCGATGCATCCAACGAAACCGTCACAGGAATTCGAAGCTCCTACGAACGACGTTCTTTCAAGGGTCGCAACTTCGGGAGAACGTGCCCCCCCATTTCGACATGCAACAGTTGCCTATCACGTTTTCGGTGTTCCTTCAGCAAAGTGCTCCTGAGAGGTCGTGAAGTCCAAGAAGCTGGCCATCAAAGGCCCCGGAATTCTCAATGGGTGGTCTTGGGGTTGGGGGACAAAATCTGACTTGCCACCTCCTCGCGGTGTCCCCTGGAAACGTGTTTTTCGAAACGCGGCCAAGGCAAGCAGTTCCTTTGCTGTGGGTGAAAGCCCCTAACTTCGTATCTGGCCTCCGAGCTGCGCACCTACTCTTCCCAGGCGTAAAAAAGGTCGGCAAGAAAGCAGCAGCAAGGCAGGCAGCAGAGCAGCAAGCAGCAGCAGCAAGGCAGCAGCAGCAAGGCAGGCAGCAGAAGAAGCAAGACAGCAGCAGCAAGGCAGCAGCAGCAAGGCAGCAGCAGCAAGGCAGCAGCGGCAAGGCAGCAGCAGCAAGGCAGCCAGAGCAAGACAGCAGCGGTTAATCAGCAGGAGGAAGAGCACCAACAGAAGGCAGCAGACAGAATAGGAGCTTTGAATTCAAATAAACATAAACAGAAAATCAAAACACAGACGAAGTTTGTTTGAAGCGCTTAAGAAGGAAATCGGAGCTTGCAATGAAAGCAGTCTTTGCAAGCGAAGGTCCTTGACTGCAGTGTTTGGTTTTGCGAGAATTCCACAGCTTCGGAGAAAGGCAGCAAGAGGAGGAGCAAGGCAGCAGCAAGGCAGACAGCAACTTTCGTTTCAAAGAAACCTAAACAGGAAATTAAAACACAGACGAAGTTTGCGAATCGGGGTTTCGATGAAAAATGCAAGCCTTTCCATTTCGAAGGGGGAGGGTCGTTTACTGCAGCGTTTGGTTTTGAGAGAGTTTCACAGCTTCGATGAAAGGCAACAAGAGAAGCAGGAGCAAGAGCAGCACCAGCACCAAACACAGGAACAACAGGAGCAGCTAGATGAGCAGCAGCAAGGCAGCAAAAACCCCATCGAAGTCAAGAGAAGGTTGCTTTAAGCCTTTTGCCCACACTTTTCTTCTTATTTTAAAGAAATGAATGTAAAGAAATGAAAAGATGTCCCAGTGCTGGCATGGCAGGCCCCTTTTGGCCCAAAGAACAGGTAGCCACCGTTGTCAGCACATGGGGTTTCCACTCATTCGCATTTTTTTTTTAGCAGCAGAAACATCAGCAAGACTGAAGCACCAGCAGGGGGAGAAGGAGCAGAAGCAGCAGCAGCAGCAGCAGCAGAAGCAGCAGCAGCAGAAGTAGCAGCAGAAGCAGCACAGCATCAGCAGAACCAAACCAGGAACCCAAAACATTGGGAGGAAGGATGGGGGAGGGGAAAATGGCTATTGGTTGTCTCTTGTGTGCGTGCTTTGTCCTATCTTTGAAGGGTTGAAAGGAAGCTGCACTTTGCAACGCGGGAGTACCTGTCGAGCCAGTCAGCAGATCAACCTGTGCCACTATGCCAGCATTTTGGATCAGATGCGAGCCCC